>CM067299.1:9231621-9406621 GCA_034231615.1 Meghimatium bilineatum
TTGATAAAATAAGTAGTATGCAGTGACTCGTGATCAACCTTTGATAAAATAAGTAGTATGCAGTGACTCGTGATCAACTTTTTGATAAAATAAGTAGTATGCAGTGACTCGTGATCATCCTTTGATAAAATAAGTAGTATGCAGTGACTCGTGATCAACCTTTGATAAAATAAGTAGTATGCAGTGACTCGTGATCAACCTTTGATAAAATATTTTGTTCTTCTTCATCACAAGTGATGATGACCATTTATTACATCCACATTGAACTTCAGTTACATTTGTTCGCTTGACTATGTGTTCGTAGATGGTTAATAAGCCCGATTTTCTCCGCAAATATCATTGAACAGTTAGAGTATGGGACGAACACTGTAAATGGCTTTTAAAATCTATGACTTTCTAGTTACTCTTGAGCTGCTGCATTTTTCCTATTTTCACAAGATGCTGCTTGTTTTTACTGTTAGGTCTCCGATTCATGACGTAGCCATCAAACCAGGCTGTAGTGACATTCAAGACAATATAAATACATTCCGTAGTTATATTTTTAACTATAGAGTTTTATTTATCTGTATTTAGTTCACGTTCCTGCCCTGTATCTTGATCTACTTCAAATGTTTTCAGTGAGTTTTTAACGAGTGATTGTATCGTTTATTTTGGCTACCTTGACACTTCTGCACCTCACCATATAGAAGTATATTTGGCAGGCGGTGATCTGGCATATCTACCACATGACCTACCCATCGAATCAATGTCTGCATGAGAATAGTGTTAATGCTATGGATATTAGATCTGTCCAATACAGTGGTATCCGTAATCTTGTCTTGCCATCTTGTGATCACAGCTTTTTTTAGACAAGTTGTGTGAAAGTGATTCAGTTTCCCCACACGCTGTCTATACACAGTCCATGTTTCACCAGCATATAACAGCACTGGAAGTACCACTGGTCTGTAGACTTTCAGCTTAGTCTGTAGGTTAATGACATTTCTATGCCACACATTTGCGTACAATCTGCCGAAAGTACTGCTTGCCTTGGCGATCCTTGTATTCACTTTCGTATACAAGGTGTATACGTTGTCAACGTTGGCATTTTGTAATAGTGTACTACCCAGGCATGTGAACCTATTTACAACTCCCCGTTGTACGACATTTACCTTTACGCAGCGCTCGTGATAGACTGTGCCAGGTCCTGATTGTAACATGACTTGTTTTCTCCGTATTCATAGCAAGCCCAAACGTTGGTACAGGCTTTGAATACTCTGTCTATAATACAGAAAAACGTGTATGTATATATATATATATATATATATATATATATATATATATATATATATATATATATATATATATATATATATATATATATATATATATATATATATATATATATATATATATATATATATATATATATATATATATATATATATATATATATATATATATATATATATGCACTGACTCATGACTGACTTTACAGAAAATAAGACACACTGTCTCATGATCGACTTTGGATAAAATAAAATATATTCACTGACTCACGTCCAACTTAAGATAAAATAATATATATTCCCTGACTCTTGTCCAACTTACGATAAAATAAGATATATTTCCTGACTCACGTCCAACTTAAGATAAAATAAGATATATTCCCTGACTCTCGTCCAACTTAAGATAAAATAAGATATATTTGCTGATTCCTGACCGACTTTGGATAAAATAATATATATTTACACTCATGAGTTTGGTTTTGCTTCTGGTACCTTGCCAAAGATTTTTCATTTGTGCAAGTTTCAATGTCGGCATTGCAATTCTTCTCTTGATTTCTACAGCACAGTTTCCTGAGTTATTTATGTCTGTACCCAAATACTGGATATTTGTTACTTCCTCTATTTCGAAATTTTCAATTATTATCTTTGTTTGTACTTTTACTTTCTGTGTCATAATATTGATTTCTTCATATTTAAGTACATGTTTTGGGTTTCACTGTGTTCGTTTCACTAAACTAGATAAAATGAGAAATGAAGAAATTAGAATAAGAGTAGGTATAATAACATGTATTGAGTATATCAAAACATCAACTAAAATGGTCACTTTCTGAGAATGAACCCAAACCAAATACCAATAACAGCATATAAGAAGGGCATTTGACTATGTACACGTACATGTTTTCTTTCCATTGTTTTCATGATCTCTTATTTGACAAATTTAGACCATGAAAGCCTTGGAAAGAAACCATCACGATAACTTTAAACAAACATGGACTTAATGCAACCAAGGCGACACATCTGGACTTGGATCCACAACAGAGGCTCCCACTCCTACGCTAAACGGCAAGTGTTGATGCTGTCAACCATCATTCACCTGAAGAAATACAATGGACAATAGATGATGCAATGGTGACTTGAATTTTTGTTTTTTAATAACACTGGTTATAAACACTATTGAATTTCACCACTTACACACTTCAATGCGTTTATTTTGAGCTTTCCATGTGCGTCTATATGTGCCTCTTGCGTGTGTGTTTTTTATTCTGCTAGATAAGTACATACTTGTTAATAAGTAGCAGAAATGCTGCTATATTATGTATATGTTTGTTTTCATTTAATTGCTACATGTTATAAATAATACTATGCGAATATGTCTGTTTTGTTGTATTTTAAAGAGTGACTGGTTGACTTTAAAAATTGTATTATAATGGATTTTGTATAATATATCTGGTCGGCTCAAAAAATTATATTTTGTTGAGATTTGTCGTGTCTGGTCAACATGTAAGATTGTATTTTGTTGGGTTTTATTGAGCTTCTGCTTTACATATAAGATTGTGTTTTGTTGTGTTTTAATTTTATAGTTTCTGGTAGACTTATAAGATTATATTTTGTTGAGTTTCTATGGAGTTTCTGGTCGACTTGTAAGATTATATTTTATTTGGTTTCTTCGGAGTTTCTGGTCGACTTATAAGATTATATTTTGTTGAGTTTCGTAGAGTTTCTGGTCGACTTATAAAATTATATTTTGTTGAGTTTCATGGAGTTTCTGGTCGACTTATAAAATTATATTTTGTTGAGTTTCGTGGAGTTTCTGGTCGACTTATAAGATTTTATTTTCTTGTGCTTTATAATGTAGCTATTCGACGTACAAGATTTTATGTTGGTTTATTTTTATAGATTTTTGCTCTCTCTGAATCTGAGAAAGTTTATGTAAATATATTTGGCTTTATAATTTTTTAGTATTTTCGTCTATATGGTTTATATCGTATATTTAAGTTTAGTGTATATACGTGTGTTTATTTTCCTTGAGTTCCATAAACTATTCTCCTTTGACTGACCTCCGAGTAATGAAATACGTGTAGTATGTTTGATAGATCTTTGGTTGGATCGATATCTTATACCAGACACGTCTTGCACAGATTTGACTTGAATTTTAGCGCTCGCAACAAACATTAAAGAGACCTATAAATTATAGTGATACTGTAGGAATAAAATGCTGGCTTTTTTGTCATTTTGATATCAGTGATAGAAGTTACTTTCAGCTACGACGTACAGTTTAGACTTTCAGAGTGCACGTCCTGTAAAAGTTGGGAACCACAGATATAGATCACTAATGGTTTAGAGTTCCTAAAACACCAATCCTCTAAAGATAAATACTGTTATTATTATATCTGTCCGTTGTTCTACATCGATCACTGCATTGAGGCTATGTTTATGAATGGCAGAGATCATGATGAGGTGGTGCAAGCATCTATCATTTCGTTCTAAATGGAACAGAGAAATGGGAAGTCACGCATATTCCGGTCACTGTGTTGACCGCTGATATGATTATATCGAGTCACAAAATACTTTGTCGGATAATAATAAATTGTGAAGTTGTTTACTTTATGTATACAGCTTTCACTATGTGTCCTGCTCTGTGCTGGTGAGGAAGAGCGCGATGGGGCGTCAAGGTACTGCGTTGGTTTGAATTTCGCTGCAGGCAATTGTCATCCAGACGGTTCTGAAAGAAATGGCAAAGTACTGAACTTATTTATATAGATTAGAAAATCAATAAAGCCGGAATATGATGTGCTTGTCGATACACGCTGAAAATGATATGTTAATACATGTAATAAAGTCCATAACACGCCGAGGTCGTAGTGGTGTCACACTGGAGCCATCAGGGTAGTTAAAGTGTTAGCCTGGAGACATCAGGGTAGTAGTGGTGTCATACTGAAGACATCAGGGTAGTAGTGGTGTCATACTGGAGACATCAAGATTATAGGGGTGTCACACTGGAGAACACAACGCTTTCCAAACATCTCTACCCTCAGCCATACGGACGAGTGTAGAAAAATTACGCCCATTCCTTATTATATCAACCCCAGGATTTTCCCAGTCACCATGTTCTCCTTCCACCCTCGACTATTACTTAAAACATAAATCTTTAATAGCGATATGTGTCTCGTTACATGTCCACGCCAAACAGGTTTATGACGTTTTCACCACTGCCTAATCTGATTCGTGATGTCCTGCAAGTTTCTTTATTCGCTGACGAACGAATATATGTGTCATTTGTTCTATATAGTTCATTCCTAACAAACGTCTGTATCACTTGTGTTCATAAGATAACTCCTTCTTTCTGATCCGCATTGAGTGTCCAACTATCACATCCGTATAATACTTAACAATAGCGATCTCAATTTATTGATCTTTACTGTAATATTGATATTACTTTTCCAAGTAATATTCAACCTTGTCATTGCATCCCTCGCCATCTTGAGTCTTAGCTTAATCTTACTTCCCGAATTGTCATCATCACATATTTGGGAACCGAGATATTTTAAATGGTTAGTTTCTTCAAGCTTGTGACCGTGTATTACCGATAAATTAACCGTTTGTGACCGTTTATTACCGAGAAATTGACCGTTTGTGACCGAATATTCGTGGAATTCTGCCTGTGTTCACTAGTCACCAATATCTTGCTTTTATAAATGTTATCTTCCATGCTATATTTCCGACTAACGTCCTTCAATTTTGAGGTGAGTTCAGGTTCGGGACCAACCACGAGATGAATATTATCGACATAACGAAGTTACATAGTGGTCTGCCACCAACAGTTATTGATGTCTGGAAACTGTGTAATGGTTCCTGCATTATATATTCAAGTTACGTGTTAAAAAGTACGGGGGAAAATTAGCAACCTTGACGCACTCCTATTTTCGTCTTGAAAATTCACCAACGTCATTGTTTATGAAAACATCACTACTTGCATCTTTATACATCGCTTCAATAACTTCTTTGATGTTTCTTTCAAAGTGATATTGTCTTCCTCAATGTGTGATATGTTACCAATTACTGAATTTACAGAATGTATTTTTGTGTTTGTCCTTGTCGATGAAATTTAAAGTTCATTAAGTTTAAAGTTGTGAGTCTGTAGATGGCTGTGGGGTCCAATATGGGCTCAGAAATACCTGTTATATTGCAACTCGTCCAGAACACCGATTGCTAAATATCAATAATAACCACAGTTTAATATACATGATAAAGTGGAGAGTTCCGCAGTAACACAAGAATGAAGTGATAACACTAAGGAACTGAAAAATAAATTATACACAAAAACACACACAAAAACACACACAAAAACACACACAAAAACAAGGCGCAAGAACTTTTTCAACATTACGATCTAATAGGGACCTTAATCAAGAAACTCCAACAAAACAAAACTGTTCCGTAAAAAATCTGTGTTCCTTTGTTTGCTTTGTTACTTTCAATGACAACATTTTACATTTAGTATTCTACTCGTACTTTATATTCGTTTCATTAGTAATGGTGATAAAAATGTGTTTGTTTGTTAACAAGAAGATTTTGTCTCATTTAGCCGAAGTACATTTCTTTCTACCTATTAATGAATTCATTTTTTGGCAATATCAGATTGTCTGGGGGGGGGGGGGGGCTTTGTATATTGCTGCGTGATTATCTGGTTGAGCTAGAATTTTTCTATACAGCCGGGTTGCAGCTGTATCGTGTAGCTTGTAGTCCTTGAAAGAACTATGTTGTGACATGTTTTGATCATGTGAAAAACTATGATGTAGCTTGGTTGAGATAGTTCTTAGGCTGTCTTCTGTGGTGTGGTTTTGAATGTTCGTCTTGGTGATTTAGTAGAGGTTACTGTCGTACGTGTGGTCATGTATTTATTGACTTGGAGTGGATCCTTATGCTTGTTTTGGTGCATCCTACTTGGTTCCTCTGTACTTGCTGCGCTGTGTTTCTGTGGTAAGAAATTCTGCATAACCGTTAGGTTGTCTCTACTTGGAGTGGGTGTAGTATGTATTTGTTGATGTATAGGATATTATTTTGTGACAATAATAAATAATTATCATTTCTGTTATCTCCGATAGCCACGTACGTCAGAGAAAATAAGATAAAAAATAACTGTAACGGTAAATTTCTGTTGAGCTTCCACAAGTGAGAAACCTGATCGTATAAATATGTCACGTTCTAGGGTTGTACTATTACAATGTGATTGATCTATTGATCTTATGGGCCAATATTGAGACCTTCACGCCTTCTATATGCTGATAAATTTTAAAAAAATGTAAATGTGTATACATTATATTGGGACATTTGTAATATGTATATCTAGAATTGGTCCTAATCGGTCCAGCAGACATCCATTCCTCTCTCAACTTGAGGACATTTGTTGACAAACTCATCCTCTATATATCAGATATAAAGTTGTCAACTGAACGAAACTGGAATCTCATTTGCCACCTTCATATATTTTGACAGGAAGACGTATTTTTTTTAAACTTATAATGTTGAAAATTGCCTAGCTCGCTAAATGGAACCGAGTCCATTCTAAGAGGGTCAAAAGATCGATCACATCCGGCGTTTAATTCTGAAACTGAAAGTCCCAAGTTAGATTAACCCTTCAGAAGATTAAAAAAAAGAACTAATTTGACCATTGATCACAATTACTTGCGGTAGAGTGTCCGGTGCAATTGAGATTGGACATTATACTTGAACTTCTTCTGTGTACTCATTGGGAAAGTCTTCAAAGGCTAGCGGCATTTTGAACATTAATAAAGAAAGGGTGCAGACAGGCCGAAACCCCAGGCGGAAAAATGTAATATGCAAGTCTAAAGTGCTGCAAAACAAGTTAACAGTACGCCGTGGATCTTTCCATACACTTTGCGTTACAGAAAAATTACATAGAAACAAGACAATGAATATGATTCTTATCGATTGCTAATAACTGGAAAATATCAGAAGGTACCACACGGGATATAAACTAGGTGAACTGACTCTCCTCGCAACTTGAGTACATATATTTATTGAATTCGACCAACCCGCATCACTAAACATTAAGCTATTTTATTTAGGAAGTCGAACGCATACATTCTCAAGCTACAATGACTATGGAAGAGTCGATTGAGACACAGACAACAACAATAGAACATACATTTCACGGGTATGTCAATTTCTCCGGAATTATAAACACTTAACATAAGTACGTACGATAAGACACTAGTACTACACGGACCATTAAGCATTGTTAGACATGAATACTACATAAACAGAGTCAAGTTTGCTACGGATGTAATATAGGTAAATGAATACTATGATTAGCAATCTTCGAGAGAATATAGAGCATATAATGTGTAAGCTGAAAACGGCCAGTTGATTGATTGATTGTCTAATTGATTGATTAATTGAGGAATTGATTGATTGTGTGTGTAATGTTTGATGTGTTTCTCTTTCCATTTTTGTGTGTGACATTTTCAATGTTTTTTGTTTCTCTATTAAATTGGGTTGTATTCAATGTTCTTGTTTCGATATTGGTGAGGATTGTATTCAATATTTTGGTTTCCATATTGGTATGCACTGTATTCAATACTTTTGTTTCTACATCGGTATGTGCTGTATTCAACGTTTTTGTTTCTCTATTAGTTAAATGTTTTTGTCTCCATATTTGTATGTTTTTGTCTCCATATTTGTATGCGCTTTAATCAACTTTTTTGTTTCCATTTTAGTATGGGTAATGTTCTCAATATGCCAATAATTCTATATATGATACCTAGATAACGTGAACTGTCTTCTTGTACACGCTCATCCAGGTGGGCGGGTCTGTTCTCTTTAACAGCAATATTGTCTATTTATTGTCTATTTATTGTCTATTTATTGTCTATTTATTGTCTATTTATTGTCTATTTATTGCCTATTTATTGCCTATTTATTGCCTATTTGTTGCCTATTTATTGCCTATTTATTGCCTATTTATTGCCTATTACCCTGCTCCAGGTGATCTTACCGGTTCTCTCTTGCAGTAAAACAAAAGGTGGGAGTTCTAGCTTTGTTCCAATTCCTGATGTTGCTCTGTATCCATTTTTGTTGAGAATGTCTTTGGTGTGTCTATTAACAATATATTTTTGACTCTCTCAAGCTCTAAAACCGGATTGTATTTGACTAGATGCTCTCGTAGAGTTCTTGCGTTTTTACTCCCATAATGTGCAAATTATTGTATTTGCTGTATCTGTATCATTCAATCAATAAACCTGTAACCCTTTAGGGTCGTAAGGGCACCACATTGGATGCTTCAGCATACATAATTCTATCCTCAGCGATGCGGATGAGTGTCTGTATCTGTGTATATGCTATGCAATGTATAATTTCTTCTTTTTCAGATGTCATCATAATCTTGACATCTATTAGCAATATTTTCATAATGTTAAAGAAAAGATGTGACATTAAAATATGCATTTCCTAAGAATAGATAATATTGCTGTTAAAATGTGTATTTCCTAAGAATAGATAATATTGTTGTTAAAATGTGTATTTCCTAAGAATAGATAATATTGTTGTTAAAATGTGTATTCCCTAAGAATAGATAATATTGTTGTTAAAATGTGTATTTCCTAAGAATAGATAATATTGTTGTTAAAATGTGTATTCCCTAAGAATAGATAATATTGTTGTTAAAATGTGTATTCCCTAAGAATAGATAATATTGCTGTTAAAATGTGTATTCCCTAAGAATAGATAATATTGCTGTTAAAATGTGTATTTCCTAAGAATAAACAATATTGCTGTTAAAATGCGTATTCCCTAAGAATAACTACTGGCAGATTTTTACTTATGTTAGCATCCTCCAAATAAATAACTTGGATTTTCTTTATCCTTTTTTTTCTCTCTTTCTTCTGTTTACCCCTATTTGTTGATTCTAGAACACTTACAAATTGTTGAAGGATTACTGCATACATTTTAGCATGTCAAACATTAAGAAACATGTGGATTTATGATATAATTTATGTTCTCGGATTGATTCAGTGATAATATCTCTTTCTCTCTATTTACTTTTCATATTCTGATCTCCAAAATGTCCTCCATTTGACCTTTTTTCCAGCTAACACTCTCTCCACAGCCTCTGAAATTTGGAAAATATCTTTTTAAAAAGTGGTTTTAACTTGTTATATTTCTTGAATAATTCCAAGCACATTCTAGTTACTGCGCATGTGTGGGAACATTATGCCAGATATTTATTCATCGCTTAGAAATTGTGCCCTTTTGGACTTGCCATCTTTTCATAAAGACACATTTATTATCTTTGCGCACACACGTTTATACCCACTTGCGCACTCAACAGCTTTCAAAGTGTTCGATCTAGGCCTAGGCCACAGTAACACGTTTTCAAGATCAATCAATGGCCAGTTTGGACGCTAAATAATGCTAAACTTTTTGGCGACAGCTCTTCGGCGTTTTATTCAGCATGTTTGAAAACACGAGTGAGACTTTCACATGTTTTGCTTTATCTCTATAAATAAATAAGATTTGCTATATAATTGCTATCAATGCTAGTATATTTATCCTTCCTTTTCATTCATTCATTCATTAGTACCATGCATTCCGACGTAGGCTATCATGTCTCTCCACAGTCCTCTGTTTGTTATAAATGTAAATATAGTTTCTGATGATTCTGCATCGTACCAGCTTTCAAGCCATCTAACATTTTCTCACGTTGTCTTCCTCCGTCTCTCTTACCCTCGATTTTCCCATTTTTTCGATGTTCTCCAACCCACCTCTTTTCATAACATGACCCAGAAACTATGATTGTCGTCTTCTAATACAGTTAATAAGTTCTCTATTTGAGATGACCAATTGTAGAGGTAGAGCATTACTTTTTTTTTAGCTGTCCATGATATTTTCAATATTCTTCTATAAAACCACATCTCTGTGGCCTCCAGAAGTTTTCTTGCAATATTGTCAATTGAATTGTCCATGCTTCACTACCATATAACAGTATGAGCTCTATGTAACATCTTCCCTCTTCAGTGATAAATTATTCATCGTTCAGTCCAATACCGGCTATGTAGAGCGATTTCTTTTAGGTCATTTGTGCTCCCCACAACTTATTTTGCAGAGTATTTCCAATTGGCCAGATTGTCGTATATATATATATAGTCCTTTATTGTTCGTTAGTTCTAGTATATAAAGTTTACTATTGTTCGTTAGTTCTAGTATATAAAGTTTACTATTGTTCGTTAGTTCTAGTATATAAAGTTTACTATTGTTCGTTAGTTCTAGTATATAAAGTTTACTATTGTTCGTTAGTTCTAGTATATACAAGTTTACTATTGTTCGTTAGTTCTAGTATATAAAGTTTACTATTGTTCGTTAGTTCTAGTATATAAAGTTTACTATTGTTCGTTAGTTCTAGTATATACAAGTTTACTATTGTTCGTTAGTTCTAGTATATAAAGTTTACTATTGTTCGTTAGTTCTAGTATATAACGTTTACTATTCTTCGCTAGTTCTAGTATATAAAGTTTATTATTGTTCGTTAGTTCTAGTATATACAAGTTTACTATTGTTCGTTAGTTCTAGTATATAAAGTTTACTATTCTTCGCTAGTTCTAGTATATAAAGTTTATTATTGTTCGTTAGTTCTAGTATATACAAGTTTACTATTGTTCGTTAGTTCTAGTATATAAAGTTTACTATTGTTCGCTAGTTCTAGTATATAAAGTTTATTATTGTTCGCTAGTTCTAGTATATAAAGTTTACTATTGTTCGCTAGTTCTAGTATATAAACTTCGTCAGTTATTGTTTGTCTAATATTACTTGTTAAAAAAACACTGATATGCTGCTTCAAGACTGGCAAAAATGATGATGATAATTATTATGGTTATGATGACTTATTATGACAATAATGATCAGACAAGGGTGATTATGATGAAAGAAATGCTGATAATGACGATAATAATGACGATGATGAATGGGGTGATAGCTATTATGACGATAATGATGATGATGGTGTTTATGATGATAATGGTGATGATGTCGACTATGATGTTGAATAATTATTCTGGCTATGAGTATGATGATTACTGTAATGATGATGATGATGATGATGGTGATGATGATGATGATGATGATGATGATGATGATGATGATGATGGTAGTGCTGTTAATGTAGCGGTGATTACGGTGATGATGATGAACATGATGAGAATATTGATGATAATTACGACGATGATGCTATATCTCGATGGAGTATGAGTTTGTCATTCATTTTCTCTATGCCAGACGGTGGATTATTACCCTCAGCATCAATTGTGTTTCTGAGAGATTCTTTCTGATCGGGAAGTCTTCGAGACCGTTTACACGCCACATATCATTACTTTACACAAGTTTCCTTATACGAAGAAATGCCATAAATTTTAATGTCTTCTACCCCGAAACTCCTGGGTACAAAAGACAGCTCGGAGAAACCTCCCCACTGAACATAGGAAGTAAGAGCTAATTGCTCGCAATACCTATGGTTAGAGAAGAAGAAGAAGAAAACTTCTATAAAGTTGCTCTGTAACGTTTTGCATTCTGGAAACGTGATTTTCTCTTAGTTGGGATGTCGAGGCTTCGCAACAGAAAAATGTTGAGTGAGTACCGAATCTCACACCGAATCATAGGTAGATACCTAACATCACAACAAATCATGGGTCGATACCCAACATCACAACAAATCATAGGTAGATACCCAACATCACAACAAATCATGGGTAGATACCCAACATCACAACAAATCATAGGTAGATACCCAACATCACAACAAATCATGGGTCGATACCCAACATCACAACAAATCATGGGTGGATACCCAACCTCACGACAAATCATGGGTAGATACCCAAACTCACAAGAGATCATAGGTAGATACCCAACATCACAACAAATCATAGGTAGATACCCAACATCACAACAAATCATAGGTAGATACCCAACATCACAACAAATCATGGGTCGATACCCAACATCACAACAAATCATGGGTCGATACCCAACATCACAACAAATCATGGGTAGATACCCAACCTCACGACAAATCATGGGTAGATATCCAACCTCACAAGAGATCATTGGTAGATGCCCAACCTCACAAGAGATAATGGGTGGATACCCAACCTCACAACAAATCATGGGTGGTTGCTTAACATCACAACAAATCATGGGTGGATACACAACCTCACAACAAATCAGTGGTGGCTACTGAACATCACAACAAATCATGGGCGGATATCCAACCTCACAACAAATCATGGGTAAATATCCAACCTCACAACAAATCATGGGTGGCTGCCCAACACCACAAGAGTTCATGGGTGGCCACCCATCAAAACAAATCATTGGTGGCTTCCCAACATCACTACAAATCATGGATGAGTGCACAACATATCATGGATGGGTACACAACCTCACAACCAATCTTCTTAAGGGATTATCCCTAAATTACATCAAAAATTAGGGGAAGAGAGGGGGTCTGAAAATGTTAGACCGGTGTTTCCCAAAGTGGGGCCACGCCCTACAGGAGGGGGGGGGGGGTATTTGACTGTTCAGGGGTGAATTTCAGGTGATGGGGGGTAATATTTTTTTAAAAAATATTAACAAACAACGTATATGCTGCATAGAAGAGGGGCGTCAGAATTTTAGAAAGACTCAGGTTGGGTATCGTTAAAAAAAGGTTGGGAAACATTGTGTTGACGGTTCTTTCTTGACAAATTGGTGCGTGTGGGTTTGACAAAAGTTGATGTCAGCAATAATGTTTGTACTCACCAGTTAAAGTCTTTTAATTTGACTTTTCTGTTTCTTAAATATCTGGAAAATATATATATATATATATATATATATATGATATTTTTCAAAATTTCCTGTGCTTTAGATGTATTTTATTTTTGAGGAATGGGTGCATTATTTTTTGGACATAATTAAGCATCAATTCTTGTACCTAAATTCTTTATAGTTCTTGAGAGAAGAGGGTAAAAAAATGGCAAATAGTTCACGTAATTTATGTACAACCCTTAATGGCCTCTTGTGACATGCATGCAGATGCAAATATTACAATTATTTTCTCGAAGTTTAATCTCGGACATAACTAAACTATCAACAACGGTATGTTATATCATAATATTCTATACGCTATAACTGTAGATTAGCTCAGCGCACAATAACCATGTTCTATCCCTACCTCAAAACTTCCATCAACAACGGCCAACAGTTACAATTCGACGAGGATTTATTATTCTTCCGTAGACTTATATGTTTCTCTGTACCTATCCGGAATTGGATCAAAAGGAACTGGGATTGAAATGTGGAGTTTCCGGAAATTAACGTTTCTGTTGCTATAGACCATTGTTTCCCAACGTGGGGCCCATGTCCCGCAAGGGGAAGGGGGATTTGATTATTCAAGAGAGACAATTAGAACAAGTTGTAATTAGGCTTCATTTAGGGATAACTCAACTTTTGAATATAAGAAATACGTATATACTACATAGGGTGGGGGGGAGGCATCAGAACTTTCGAAAGACTTAGGTGGGGCATGGCTAAAAAAAAAGTTGGGAAACACTGCTAGAATAGACGTAGAATAAATTGCGTCACCCAACAAAGTTCTGGAACTCTCAATCATAGCTCAATGCTGGATACACTCAAGGGGAGATTGGAGCAGCTATGGGGTGCAGCCCGAAATGCAATGATGATCCGACAATTAATTATCTATACATATTCTATACGTATATATACCTAATTTATCTGTTTTCATTACTACAGATTATACTTTTATCTCCAGTTTTTTTCTGCTTCTCAAAGATTCGTGCCAACGAGTACCCACGTCAATCTAAACAAGAATAAATGTTCTCCGTTTTGTCTATTTGTGTGGCTGGCTTGTTTCCAATTCGTTCCTTATTTTTGTTTTTAATTTACTGCACATTCTATTTTTGCATGTTAGAGTAATATTGTTTATACCACCTATAGAGCATATATAGAGCATATATTTGAAAATACACATATCAAACATATATAAAATGTATACTCGTATAAAAGCCAATAACACATTCAAGTATTATAAAGGAAGATCTAATATATAGAAGGGTCGTCTAATACCATATCTGTATATATATATATGTATATATATATATATATATATATATATATATATATATATATATATATATATATATATATATATATATATATATATATATATATATATATATATATATATATATATAACAGTACAATCCCTCAATAATGCATCATTTTATAACAAATCTCCACATGCGAGTATAACACCTCTTTTCAATATCTCCAATTGTTTGTTTGTTGTTTGTTAAATGGGGGATTTAAAGCCTCTTAGCTGAGGCACGATTCTTTCAACCTAAGACAGAAGTCTATTTTGGTTATCAGGCCGGGAGATTGTTTGTATTCTTTACTGTTTATACGGTCTATACAGAACTTCTGTTATTACAATCATGTTTCGACGGTCCGTATCAAGTTGTTGTAATGGATTTGACTATATATATATTATAATAGTAGTAGTAGGCAGCTTTCCGTCTCTCCAAGCGATAGTATTGTTGTTGTGTTATAAGAAATATAATCTACGATCTATGCCGATGATGGATGCGACTCTTCCACAAAATTTTTCCACAGTATACCACAGTATTACTGTATCGCAGTATTATTGTCATTAATAATACAATATATATAATACTTATAATAATATTTTATATTAATGGTTCGACGGTAACCAAATTGCGCTCGACGGTAACCATATTGCACCGACGGTAACCATATTATCCCCGACGGGCCGTAGAGAGTTGTGAAATGACTGCATATGATTAATTATGAGGGTCAGAGACTGATTCGTTTGTTGGGGCCACTTGAAGGAAACTATCTGGCAATATTAATACAATATACAAAACTATAATGATACTAAAGGTAGGTAGGGCAGGTCCAATGGCAGCACCCTGCCGTCGGGAATGAAGATAACTCTTCATATAATAAGCCAAAGCAACTATTAGGTGGGGTAGCCAGTTCCCTTCCTTGCTGTCTTTACCTCGCCTAACCCATGCGTCAGATACTCATTTACAGCTGAGTCGACTGGAGAAGTGGTGGTGTCAAGTGAGAAATTACAACCCGGATTTTCTTGTTTGCCCGGACGTGGTTTCGAGCCCGGCACACTGTAACCCGGTGATAGCAAGCAAGCTCATTATCATCTAGGCTACTGCGAATCCTCAATGATACTATGAACGCATGATACTAGAACATGTTTTAGAACAATATATAAAACTATAATGCTACTAGAACATCTTTTAGAACAATATATAAAACTATAATGCTACTAGAACATGTTTTAGAACAATATATAAAACTATAATGCTACTAGAACATGTTTTAGAACAATATATAAAACTATAATGCTACTAGAACATGTTTTAGAACAATATATAAAACTATAATGCTACTAGAACATCTTTTAGAACAATATATAAAACTATAATGCTACTAGAACATGTTTTAGAACAATATATAAAACTATAATGCTACTAGAACATCTTTTAGAACAATATATAAAACTATAATGCTACTAGAACATGTTTTAACAGTGAAACACGCTTTTGCAACAAAAGAACGGTTCTCAATAAAAACTTAAAGAGTGGCATGCATGCTCTTGCAGTAATGTATAAAATGTGACTAGAAAGCAAGGCAGGGCCACAATTTGCTTGAGGTGATCTCATGGATATTATGACGTGGGGGGGGGTGGTGGCTGATGATGTGGTTTTATATACAGATCACATAGGAAGAGTTTTAGGGTAACCCAACAAGTTTCGAGGTAACCCAACAAGTTTCAGGGTAATTCAACAAGTTTCAGGGTAACCCAACAAGTTTCAGGGTAATCCAACATGTTTCATGTAACCCAACAAGTTTCAGGGTAGCCCAACAAGTTGCATGTAACCCAACAAGTTTCAGGGTAATCCAACAAGTTTCTGGGTAACCCAACAAGATGGACAAAGTGTGATACGGCAATACTGATTAAATGTAGTGTTAACAGAAATAGGTAAATGTTGGGTTATAAATATAGATCTTACAGCTTTAGTAGTTCGTTGGTAGGTAGATAGTCACTCACATACACACTCATACACATCAATAATCAATCAATAAACCCGTAACCCTTCAGGGTCGTAGTGGTACCACATCGGATGCTTCAGCACACAGAGTCCTCCAGCTAATTCTATCTTCAGCGATGCGGATGAGTGTGGAAATATCTTGCCCTGTCCCTTCCTTGATGTTGTCTGTCCATGCCTTTATATATACCTTTAAAGCTTATACAGATACACGATTTCAAATCAATAGAAGTTGAATGGCATGCAAATTGCAATAAAATAAGATCAATTTAATATCATCTGGCAAATACATATAAACAACAAAAACATAGGCTAAGCTGTGTTTAGTTGCGTCTATCTTGATAGAGGCATGCTGGTCGAAACGTCGATTCCGTGTATTTGCTTAAAGGTAAACGTCTATTTAACTCACTTTTTCCTCTGTGTGCATTTGCCTTTTTCTTATATTTATTGACATTGAAAGAAAGTATGTTTAAACTGTAGCTAAATATAAATGCAGCATTCCTTTACTTCCACAGAAGTTGTTTCATCAGCGTATTAAAGACAACAGGGAGGCCACTCTGAGAAACTAATTCTGTGACGACAGAGTTACTGTTCGCGCAAATCAAGATAAAAACTCTAGTTGTTGAAATGTATTTTGAGTTCGGATAACTGTGGGTAACTCCAGTCTATTCAACTTACCATTTTTTAATCACACAAACATATTTCTAAGTCCAATACAGTTGAAGACGTAGTCAGAATTCGGATATTCACAACTGGACTGGACACTGACCTGTTGCTGCCTATGTTTTACGGTTAATGATAATTTCTTGTAGCTGTGTAAGAAAGCTTCGTTGTTGAAGGTTCCCCTGGCAGTTATGGACCTTCATAAAACGTGTCTTCTGAAAAACAGGCACTACAGATGAAGTGAGGAAACTCCCGGAGTATTTTAGATATGGATTCTTTTCTTGTATGTGGAGCTTTCTGTTCCTTCTCCTCATAGAGGTTTCCTTTGGGGACATGAACAAAGCCAAACCAGATCCTGCGGCAAAGCAGCTTTTCTATGACCTAATGAAGGCTAGTGGATACAACGCACTTATTCGACCATCTGCCGGACCAGGACCTGGTGATAAATTGACTGTTAAATTAGGATTGCGTTTGTCTCAAGTCCTAGCAGTGGTAAGTACCAATGTCTACATTGTTTATATTGTATACCAGTATCGTCATTATTTATATGATCTACCAGTATCCACATTATTTATATCATCTACTAATATATTGCGTATAGTCCATCCCCAAATGGTGTTGTCGTAGTTTTCACATTTGCCGTTGAGCGTGAAGGATTGCGAATAAGATGTGGTATCTGTTCCAGAGCCAGGTGTGTTGCTTTGGCTGAGGTATAGCCATGCTTATTCAAGATGGTCTCTGATGTTGTCTATTATCTTTTCCTATGTCTGACCTTGGCTCTGTATCCTAATTGCATCTTGTTATAAGCTAATATTGGGAAGAAAAGCTCTTATAACGGCGCTGCGGCAGAAGAAAGTATTGCAAGGTGTGTGCAGATTAGTTGGAGGATGTGCTACCTGGGTGCGGAATGGAATCGGCGCACTTAGAATGTCAGACAGCGTTCAAAATAATAATAACACTCAATAGAGAATGTAAGGAATGGTGTTCGACAGTCGTGAAGTAGGAGATGCAGGGTATGATATTTGAGAATTCCAAGGAACTTGATATGATTACATATACAGATGGGTCGGTTGAGAGACACATTAGGAGTGCCTGGGCCTTTACTACTCAAAGATGATGGAGACCATCAGAGAGGAAAGTGGTGCATTCGCTCAGACGAAAAGCAGCATGATATTAGAGATTTGGTAGTAACGAAAGCTTTGAAATGGGTGTTCTCACAGACTGCGACACATGCCCGTATACTTAGTGACTCGATAAGCATGATTGTGAAAGTGCAAGCGGGATGCATTCGGGAACAGGGGATGGATGCGGTGAAGAATTCCTGTGTGCGGAAAGTGACTTTTATTTTTGTGTCGGGACATGCGGGAGTCCGGAATAATGAGAGAGCAGATCGTTTAGTCACACGCGCGACTACTGCGGCTGTTGATGGAGCGATGGATCGGGCAGACATTTTGAACGCCCTACGGGGAAAATCACGAACAAATGACTGAATAAATTACGATGACTCTTGTTCCATGACTAGAATAAAGGAGTTTAGTTCGACATGTGGTGTCGCTAGAAAGGAGCAGTTTCATGGGCAAGGAAGAACGATGGTCAATCAATGGCGTAACAGGACAGTCAGTCAACGTGTAATGGCGAATACTCTTAAGAAAAGATATGAGTACCTATTATTTATTAATTTATAATAATTTGTAGATCCGTCTCAGAGTTGACATTTAGGGCACAATCATCAGCAAATAAGAGATCTCTGATTGTGTGTGATTTGACTTTGGTTTTTGTTATGAGCCGCCGAAGGTTGAAGAAGCTTCCATCTATGCGATATATGATGTTTACTCCCAAGTCTAGATCTCTGAAATCATCATCCAACATAACAGAGAACAGGATGATAAATAGGGTAGGTGCTAATATACATCCTTGTTTTATTCCATTTGAGACAGGAAATGTTTCAGATAGCTCTCAATCATCCTGAACTCTAACTTGCATTCTATCATGCAATTGCTGCATGAGAATAGTCATGTGAAGTCAGCCATGTCATTGCCTCTGTCACAGCTTTACCATCGTACGACTGATCAGGTTTATACTGAAAACACCGCTGGATTTTTGTGACATTTTTCTCACAGAACCATGCAGAAAACGCCCAAGCACAACGTTGATGACTAACGAATTACCCATCAGTGTGGATTATTACACCATTCTCTGAAGTGTTATCGCCATGATTTCTGCATCCACACCCACGGAATATTATTTTTTTGTCTGTAACTTCTGTCAAGTTTGATGATTACAGAGAATTAACAATGTACTGCGGGAGAAATCTGTATCAACTTCTTTCGAGGATCAGTGCACGTAGATTACATACTTAGCTGATATCTTTTGTGGATATACATATAGGCCTATACTAAACACATATTTGTTGTGTACTCGTATTATGCTGTGCTTTTATTTTGGCCTTTCGTCAAAACGATGATTTATGTTTTGCAGGTGTTTCCTGGAAAACTTAATTACTGTAATGCAAATTTTCGACTGTCGGTGATATTTAACATTTTCCATCACATCTTTCTTTCTTTGATAAGTATCGTTATCATTACAGTTATTATTATTATTATTATCATTATTATTATCATTATTATTATTATTATTATTATTATTATTATTATCATTATTATTATTATTATTATTATTATTATTATTATTATTATTATTATTATTATTATTATTATTATTATTGTTATTATTACTATTGTTATTATTACTATTGTTATTATTACTATTGTTATTATTATTATTATTATTATTATTACTATTATTATTATTACTATTGTTATTATTATTATTAATACTAGATTAGTTCCTATCCCGTCGGGCTAAATTTATTGGGTTTGCTTACCCTGTTATGGCTCTAATTGCCAATGTGCTTGCCAATCCGGCTCACCGTATGGGAACAGAAGCGAGTATGACATTGAATCCATATATTCGAGCTAAGTATATTGATATTAATTAACTGCTTTGTTGGATTTTCTGGATTCAATGGGTAAATGCGAATGTCGCAGTTAAAAGGTGGTTCTCCATCTTCATTTATGAAAACCATTGCAACCTCGTTAGATGTTTGTTCATTATAGCGATGTTGATCAGATTGGCGATCGCTCTTGAAGACCATGTTTACTATTGGAATTTCTTTTCCAATATGTGTAGTATTCTGAATCTCTTTTGTTTCGATATCATGCAATAACAGATACAACTGTGCTACTTTATTGTGTTGACGAAAAATTGATCACTTTTTATCAAGAATTTCTCTTTCGCATGTACTATTTGCTGCGTGTGCTTGTCGAACGTTTGTTGTTGAGTATTGTTCAAAATATACAAGTGAGCGACCTGTGAAACTTTGTTGTATGGCGGTTGTATATGAGAAGTTGGATGATACGTTTGTCTATGAACTTTTAAAACATATGGACCTCCACCTTAACAAGCCGTAATTTTTCTCCCATTGACGCGAAAGAAAGAGCGCTATTATAAGCGCGACTAGCCCGTGTGTTACCGGGGCCCGAAAGGGGAGCAAAGAACAGCAACACTGTTTACCTTCCACGCATGTCGTAAAAGGCGACTAAGGAGGTTATGGGATGGAGTTGGCTGTCCCATTCCATATATGGTCAGTGACTTAAACCATGCTGAAGTCGGATGCGTCAGGCCGAAAGGCGCAGATATCGCAGCAATGCTGTAAACCATGACTAAACGCATTCCGTTCTCAGGACTACATCCTGCTAATCTGCAGGAGTTTGAGAACGTACGAAGAAGACAAAGAATATAAGAGCGAATATTCTTGCGAAAATGTGTGTATTTAGAGTGTGTATTATCAGAGAGCATCAAGCGCAGGAACTCGGGATACTCCAGCTTATTACCATGGATGTCTTGTGGCTTTGGGAGCATGATCTTTCCCTTTCGGGAACAATTTGTAAACTAGCCATCGTTAGGAAGTTCATCAAAAACATTTTAGCACCCCAAAATGTACATATAAATCCGAAAATTCCACATTTATATGCAGCAACACGATCCTCAGCAAAATTGGTTTCTTCATTTGAAATTACTTGACTTCGACTCATTTCTGACAATGAGTGGGTCACGACATCTGCAGCTCGATGTCTCAGCGTTTGCTCAACAGTTTCATGCCTTCTGTGACGACGTTGGTATTCTCTATTCATAGCTTGTCGATTTGCTTTTTGCACTGGTGATTCTAGCTTAGCTCGATACCGATGCAAATCAGCATCCTTAGCAGGTCGTGTTTTTCTTTGTTGAAGGGTTTCTTGATCAATTCTTTGCATATCTCCTTCATTTCTATGTCTATGCTCTGCAGCATTTGCGGCACAAATCCGAGCGAGTGACTCGATGGTGACAACTCAACCATCTAGTTATTCGCGCTTTAGTTTTTGACGCTTTCATACAATTAGATTATCTTCATCCATTATTTAAAGCAAATTATATGTATATTTTAAATATAATGTATATTTTAGATAACTTTAACCACAAACCGATATAGAAATGTACCTGTTAGCGCATCAATACCATTTTTATACAGATATGTCGTCTGTTTTGAATGACGTCACTACACCACATAGTTTTGTCGCACAGAATTCAGTGACGTAAATACCCTATTTAAAGAGCATTTCGCAGAGACTGACATAACACGGCTATTACATTATAGATTATTATAATTATTATCATCATTTTCCACCAGATCTTCTTTCAGTGATAAGTACCATTGTCTACAAGATCTTCTAGAAGAGATATGTTATATTGTCCACTAAATATTATATCATCTATAAGAACAATTGTAAAATACATACCATATAATGCGATGCGTTTACTTGACCACTTATTGTTAAATCGGTTATTGGTATTATTTTCCATCATGTCTTCTTTGAACGATAACTACTGTTGTCCCCTCTATAGATATATATATATTATAGCAATAAATACTATTGTTCCCTATATATTATATAGCAATAAATACTATTATACCCTATATATTCTATAGAAATAACTACTATTGTCCCCTATATATATTCTTAGCAATAACTACTGTTGTCCCCTATATATATTCTTAGCAATAACTACTGTTGTCCCCTATATATTCTATCTTCTTCTTTCTGTCCTCATGTACCTTTCGGTGTTGAGGAGAGAGTGAGTGTACGGTCTTTTGCCCTTCTATTTGCCTCCTCTGCTGTTATATTTCCGAGTGTCTCTAATACACTATCTATCCACCTTTTACGAGGGCGTCCAATAGGTCTCCTGTTTTCGTATCGTTTGTTAAGTGTTTTTTGGATAATACTTTGCTCTTTCTGTCTGGTTATGTGGGCCGTACCATTTAACTGTATGTATTCTATTGTTTGTTTGATCCCTAATTGTTTCCTTAGTGCTTCATTCCTGATTTTGTCTCTCAAGCTAACTCCAATCATACGTCTCACACATTTCATTTCAGTGGTGTTAATCTTATGTATTGTTCTAGAATCTAATGTCCAAGTTTGACACTGATAACACAATGTTGGTAAGAAAATGGTGTTGAAAAGCGCTTTCTTTGTTTCTAGTGTAATATCTTTGTTTCTTAGTAAAGGTGTTAATTGACCAATGATCTGACAGGCCTTATTACAACTTGCGTTTATTTCTGCTTCTTGTTTGTTGTCATATCTCAATGTGCTGCCCAGATATTTGAATTCATCTACTTGTTTTAGTTGTTTATTATTTATCTGTATGTTGATGGTCTCCTTTTCTCTTGCAATATTCATTACTTCTGTTTTGTCTATGTTGATTTTCATTCCAAATTGCTTGCCTGCTGTGTCTATTGTGTTTAGGTGGTCTTGCAAGTTTTTAATGCTGTTGTGGAATAAAACCTGGTCTAAAAGATATAAAACCTATATATTCTATAGAAATAACTAATATTGTCCCATATATATTCTACAGCAATAAATAGTATTGTCCCCTACATATTCTATCAACGATAACTACTATTCTCCCCTACATATTCTATCAACGATAACTACTATTGTCCCCTATATATTCTATCAACGATAACTACTATTGTCCCATACATATTCTATCAGCGATAACTATTATTGTCCCCTACATATTCTATCAACGATAACTACTATTGTCCCCTATATATTCTATCAACGATAACTACTATTGTCCCCTACATATTCTATCAACGATAACTACTATTGTCCTCTACATATTCTATCAACGATAACTACTATTGTCCCCTATATATTCTATCAACGATAACTACTATTGTCCCCTACATATTCTATCAACGATAACTACTATTGTCCCCTACATATTCTATCAACGATAACTACTATTGTCCCCTACATATTCTATCAACGATAACTACTATTGTCCCCTACATATTCTATCAACGATAACTACTATTGTCCCCTATATATTCTATCAACGATAACTACTATTGTCCCCTAAATATTCTATCAACGATAACTACTATTGTCCCCTATATATTCTATCAACGATAACTACTATTGTCCCCTATATATTCTATCAACGATAACTACTATTGTCCCCTAAATATTCTATCAACGATAACTACTATTGTCCCCTACATATTCTACCATTGATGATGTTAAAATTAAAACCTCATAGAGGCAATACACGGCCCTTTGCTCGCATCTACTGTTGTTATTTCTAGATGTATAACCACTAAACAAGTAGATGTATAACCACTAAACAAGTAGATGTATAACCACTAAACAAGTAGATGTATAACCACTAAACAAGTAGATGTATAACCACTAAACAAGTAGATGTATAACCACTAAAACAGTAGATGTATAACCACTAAACAAGTAGATGTATAACCACTAAAACAGTAGATGTATAACCACGAAAACAGTAGATGTATAATCACTAAACCAGTAGATATCTTGTACAACCCTCATATTATTTTTAAAAAAGCCTTCAATTATATCAAAAACTCCCACAACGACGAGTCACAAAAACCCTCTGAAAACAGCAAATCCTGCAAGATACGTGTTCATCTCCCTTATATTTATGCCAGATTAGCGGCGATTGTGTTCAGAATATCGTTAGAAACCAGGTTAGAATATCAATATATTTAACATAACACAATACATTGCCATAAATCGCAGCTAACTCTTTTACCACAGGTCAATATTGTTGCCATTTGATTCGAGAATTTTTATTTGTTTCTCTCGGAAAGCTCGTTTAGACATAGCAATCCCGGATTTGATGTCTATTTCACAGCGGTGCACGAGGCTGTTTGAAGATAAGAGATGAGTTGATACCTGGGTTTGTAATACGATTTTCGCTATGTTGTAGCTCAAATCAGCAATGAATTATATGATTAATGTTGGTAGCATCAACCCAGTATTTTTAACAGTAGTATTTCTCAAGGCAATATTTATTTTCAATAAATTGTTATTGCTTTATGAATAGTGTTATTGCAGAATTTTACATGCAGTTCAAATTTAACATCGTATTTTGGCTGTCCTAGACGAGCTGTGTATCTTTCCGCCACAGCGATGGGCATAGCCGCAACGTTAAGTGAGATATTACTGTATCTCTCCGCAACAGAGACGAGCATAGCAGCAACGTAGTGGTGGTGACTGGGAGATTTAGTTGTCTATCCAAGCCCAAATGTGTCGCCTTGGCTACGTTGAATCCGCATTTGTTCAGTATTGTCTTGATGTTATCTATCCATCTTGTTCTAGGTTTCTAGGATTTCCTCTGAGGATAATAGTCACGAGTGTTAATATGAAAATACAGAAAATAGTCACAAGTGTTAATATGAAAATACAGAAAATAGTAATGAGTGTTAATATGAAAATACAGAAAATAGTCACGAGTGTTAATATGAAAATACAGAAAATAGTCATGAGTGTTAATATGAAAATACAGAAAATAGTCATGAGTGTTAATATGAAAATACAGAAAATAGTCATGAGTGTTAATATTAAAACACAGAAAATAGTAAAGAGTATTAATATGAAAAAAGTAACAAATGTTAATATGAAAACACAGAAAGTAGTAACGAATGTTAATATGAAAACACAGAAAATGTTAATGAGTGTTAATATGAAAACACAGAAAATGGTAATTTGTGTAATATGAAAACACAGAACACAGTAATGAGTGTTAATATGAAAACACAGGAACAATAATTTTTTTATCAGAAATAACACATCT
Organism: Meghimatium bilineatum; assembly: GCA_034231615.1. Lineage (NCBI taxonomy): Eukaryota > Metazoa > Mollusca > Gastropoda > Stylommatophora > Philomycidae > Meghimatium > Meghimatium bilineatum. The sequence continues at coordinate 9,256,910 of CM067299.1, forward strand.
AATGTGGCATTTCGTTTAAAATGTTTTTATGAAGCACCGAATGAAAAATGCAGAACTACTTAGTTAACCGTGCATATCATTGCCTGTGTCAAGGAACAGTTAAGTAGAAATACATTTATTAAAGGTATTCTAATCATACAATTTGATACAGCAAGGAAGGGATCTGGCCACCCCCTCTCTCCCCCCCCCCCCATTCTCTAATATTTGCTGCGGCTTAGTACTTGAAGAGTTTTCTTCATCCCCGGCGGCAGGTTGCTGTCATGGTACCTACCTTTTAATCGTGCAATTATGGAGTACGAACTTACTAAAACGCTTTCTTTCAGCTTCGTGGTCATGATGACTTCGCACTGCCCAAAGGAAGTGAAGCACATTGAATCAATGCGCAGAAAGAGTTCACACAGTACGCGTAGTAGAGCGTTAAGAGCGAGGTAAGACAGGAAGGCACCCTGGTTATATAATGTGCCTCGCCTCACATTTAATTATCCTGACCTCGTTATCCAACTGAAAACTTGTGAAACGAGGCGAGAGAGTGAAATTGACTGAATTTCACAACTCTTATTCGCTTTAGTCAAATTCATTTCGTGCAAATCATGACATGATGCTCAATTATCTACGGCACGTTGATCAGATCTCAACTTCCTTGGATATATCATGTCGCCTACAAGCCAAACGAGCGTCTTCTTAAGAGACTGATATACGGCAAACTGTGTGTAGGTAAGCGTTCCAGTTGAGACAGTTTAAAATGTTTAAAGACTACTTGAAACACAGAAGAACAGGAGGTAAACATAAACATACAGGGAGAGAAACTACAACAAGTAAAACAGTATCAATATCTTGGACACATAGTCACAAATGATGGCAGATGTGAAACAGAAGTTAAAAGGAGAATAGGAATGGCTAAAAGTACCTTCAATGACAAGAGGAAATTATTAATATCTAAACAAATTACAAACAAGTTAAAAATGAGAATTATAAAATGCTACATCTATTCCATATTAATGTATGGCTCAGAAACATGGACACTAAATAAACAATTAGAAGACAAAATTGATGCCTTTGAGATGTGGGTATATAGAAGAATAGGGAGAACATCATGGAAAGAGAAGAAAACAAATAAAGAGGTGCTAAAAACACTTAATATGAAGAAAGAACTACTATAGTCCGTTCAGATTCGTTTGCCGAGATGTTAAATTATTTTTATCAAAAACGTATTGTTCATTTGGATTGATCATTTGAAGTTAGGTTTAGAATAATAATGTCGCTATAGAAATATTTTTTTATCAAAGAAATGTGATCTAGTATCAAAGATACCTTATTTAACCTATATTAAAAAAAAGTTAATCTAAATTATAAACAATCGCTGGATTATGTAGATGTTTACATCTCACAGCTGATTATTAAATATAAAGGCATGACCCTCACGGTAGAATGTGCACCGTTCTAAAAGTAGTTGTTTCCACTGTACATTTGTATAAAGCAATGTTACATATGGAAATTCCCGTTTAGCACCAAATATTATTTTTCCTGAACTTAGAATTATGTGAAATCAAAAACGGCTATTGACTCGATTTCAAGTCACAAGTCAGAGGCACGTCTCAATATTTACAGAAAGTAGGCGGCACTAAGCATATTACCTTCTGCAAGTCTATGTGAGAATGAATCTGAAAGCGAAATATTTTACTGAGCATAACATTGCTATAAAGATTTATCAATACTTCTGCAGAGAGCGTAAAAAGGGACATCTTTATTGTTCTTTATCAAATCCTGAGAAGAGAACAATGCATATTTTAGGTTTGTGTAAACGTTCATTTGATCGAATAGTGGAAGCAAGCGGATATTTATTGCCAACAAATTCACGAAAGCAAGGAAGGAAAGAAAAGATAGACAGTTTCGATAAGGACCTAGTAAAAAGAGAAATATGTAGAATGTTTGATAAAAACGAAGAAGTGACACTTAGAAAGTTGAAGATTTGGCTGAAAACTAATAACGACATTGAAATATCAAAAACTTTATTATGGAAAACTGTAAGAAATGCAGGCTTCACCTTTAGAAAGTATGCTGGTGGAAAAAACATTATTTGTGAAAAGCCACATCTGGTAGCTCTTAGAAGCAAGTATTTACGTGAAGTGAAGGGAATGCGCGAGAATGGTTATGATATTGTGTATTTAGATGAAACTTGGATCAACGCTCATCATACAAATGAAAAGGAATGGCAGTTAGCAGATGGAAGTATTAAAAGATCAGTACCAAGTAGTAAAGGGCAACGTTTGATAGTTGCACATGCATGTAGCAGACATAATGGGTTGTTGCAGAATGCTCATCTAATTTTCATTTCAAAATCCATTGACAATAGAGACTACCACTCCGAAATGAATGGGCACATATTCGAAGACTGGATCGAAAAAAGTATTCTTCCAATATTAGATAGACTTTCTTGTCTGATAATGGACAATGCTTCATACCATAACGTAGTGAACGTAGAAGATAGAATCCCAACATCATCAAGTACAAAAGATGCAATCAAAACGTGGCTCATAAAAGAACACATACCAGTTACCGACAGGTACTTGAAACCCGAATTGCTTAACCTTGTAAAACAGACACAACGAACAAAGATATTTAAAATAGACAAGTTAATTGAAGAACATGGTCATAGATGTTTGAGACTACCTCCATATCATGCACACTTAAATCCTATATAGCTAATTTGGGCAAAAGTTAAAGGACACGTAGCATCTACAAATACAACTTTCAAATTATGTGATATTGAGACACTTACAAATCAGGCTCTATCAAATATACATAAAGACTACTGGGTGAAATGTGAGGATCATGTGTTACGCCAAGAAGAGGAATATTGGAAAAAGGAAGGTTTGTTGTTTGTTCAGCCGAAAACAGTAATCGACCTATTTGACTCGTCTGATTATGAATGATCATTACTCTGATTAAGTCTACACTAAAAAAAGTTTGATTTGCAAAATTTACAAGTTGATTTGTAAAACATTTCATTACTCAATACCACCCAAGCAATTCAAAAAAATGTTATAAGCAAACCATCAACCATTACTTATAAAAATTAGCCCGCTTGATTCAATACAGAAGTTCAGATATCTTGGATCAACTATTACAGACAAAATTTCCTTACATGAAGAAATATATGTACTTATTTCAAAGGCAGCGACAACATTTGTGAAACTCACACCAAGAGCATGGAACAATATCAAATTGACTCTACGAACAAAAGATATATTTTAAATTTTTTTTACACCTGCCACCATGTAAAATTTTGTGGACACGCCTATGGGTCATCATTGCACTAGATTACTGTAAAATATTTTGTTTATGGTCGAAATAATATTTACATGGGCAAACATCAAAAGAATTCGCCGCTTTCAAATAACCGTTACAGCTAGACATCAAGTAACACATATGTTTTCGCGACATGGACATTTTAACAACGTATGCCAAAATTCATGTGAAATCATCAAGAACTTTTTGAATTATAAATCATAACATCTCGGCAAACGATTCTGAACGGACTAGAAGAGAAATAAAGATCAGGCAAATAAAATACTTTGGACACATTAAAAGACATGACACCCTATTGAAGACCTTACTTGAGGGTAAAGTCAAAGGGAAGCGAGCAAGAGGTAGGCAGAGATACAAGTGGGAGAGTAACATTACACGATGGACAGGTTACAGTCTAGCAGAGTGCACCACCAAGACAAGAGACAGGAGATGTTGGAGATACGTTGCAGCCAACCTTCGTTGCGGAGACGGCACTTGATGATGATGATGAAAGACTACTTGAAGACATCTCTTAAACAGCAGGATTTACCCAAGCTCCTGTGACAACCAAAACTCGTGATCATACAGCCTGGGATGGTCAGAGCTTGGGAATTTAAATCATTGAACAGAAAAAAGCAATGAAAGCGATTCAAAAGAAACAAAAACGAAACGAAATGCTAGACTATTTTCTCTAATCTCGAGACCTTCTGACCAACTTCGTTCCTGCTCACGCTACAAAAGATATTCAGATCCCCAGAGTGTACATGTGGACAGCAGCACAGAGTGTACATGTGGACAGGCAGCACAGAGTGTACATGTGGACAGGCAGCACAGAGTGTACATGTGGACAGGCAGCACAGAGTGTACATGTGGACAGGCAGCACAGAGTGTACATGTGGACAGGCAGCACAGAGTGTACATGTGGACAGGCAGCACAGAGTGTACATGTGGACAGGCAGCACAGAGTGTACATGTGGACAGGCAGCACAGAGTGTACATGTGGACAGGCAGCACAGAGTGTACATGTGGACAAGCAGCACAGAATGCCAAACATATACTTCAAGAGTATTCTGAGCATGAAACCCTGAGGCAGACATATTGGCCAGAGGAAACAACACTGGAATCAAAACTCTATGGGCCACCGTGTGAACTACAAAAGATAGTCAGTTTTCTTCAGGAGACATAATTACAGATATAGACATGTTTCAATTGAACTAAAGAAGAAGATGAAAAAGATCCCCAAAGTATGACACCTCAACCATCTGACGACTACGAAACAAATACAAAAATAATTTGACCCTTTCAATGCCTTGCTAATCTTCGCTTGCTAAGGAGGAAACTTGGCAATACGGTTGATGGAAGATTTGTATAATGTCTTTTTCAAAGTAGTTTTGAGTAGTTTCAAGAAGTGAGAAATTCAATCAACGTCGAAAAGAGCTGGTTTGTTAAACAACATTATAATAAGAGAGATGAGAATCGTTGGACTTCTACACAAACATCATTGTCTGGAAAGACTAATAATGGAGATCATTGTCGACCATAACGGAGGCAACAGTCGACCAAGAAGATGGAAAACATACATATCAAAGAGCTTAAAGATGGCACTGGCATAGACATGTCAGCTAGTTCAGATTCACAATGAGTTGAGAACAGTCAGAATAAAGACTACGTCCTGGAAAAAATATGTCACATGATATATATATATATATATATATATATATATATATATATATATATATATATATATATATATATATATATATATATATATATATATATATATATATATATATATATATATATATATATTATCATCTTCCTCCTTTTGCGCTGAAGTTTTTTGCATCCTCCTTTTGCATCCTCCTGAAGCGCATAAGGCAGAGGTCAGATCTCTCCAAGTTTGTCTGTTGAAAGGTATTCTATGCAGTTCTTGAATAGTATGGATATTGATTGTTTTAATTATATATATACGCATGTGGTTGCGTCTGTGGGGAAAAAATGATTTTTTGTGGCCCCCAATAAAGTGTGGGGGGGGGCCCTAAGGTATAGCTTCTTTAACTTATAGGTAAATCCTGCACTGGTCCGGAGAACTGGTCAAAAAAGCGCCACTTAATGTGATTGATTCTTAACTTAGTGGACTAACCAATGAACTACCACGACACAAACTTGTGACTTAGAAACACGTGACGTCTCAATTTTAAAAACAAGGTCAAAAAATGTTTCTACAGAATGTTTTGTTTCGCTAGTAGAGGGAATGGAGACACGTCTGATCGTAATGAGCGGAAGGAAAAATAAATCAGAGAAGGAGGAAGTCATCAAATTGGAGTATTGTTGCTGGAAGTGAGAATCAATCGATGTCTCGTTAAATCAATATATCAAAATTAGCTTTATTCACACCTGTAGCCGACGTGCAGATACTAGAAAAATCTTCGGTTTTCCTTAGCAACAGGGAAACCAACTCCAAAATAGAAATGAGCCGGATGTGAAATAGTGATTTGAGATAAATGGGAGAGAAATTATTCAAGATAAAATTAACATAGTATGACAAAATTGGTTGTGTTTTTGCTTGCTCTACAGCAGAAATATTTTTTTAATTGATTTTCGTTCAACAACCAATAATACTTATTTAAATAAGTTAAATACAATTTTGTATCCAAGAAGTCTGGGCGATTTTTTATAATTCCTGCTCATGTCTAAGGTACGGTCGAGCGTATTCTAAAGAAAAAAATACTTAGCATGGAGTTTTGAATATGAAAAGGGCAATGTTTACTCCCCTTGTAGAAACAACATATCTGAAAGGAGATGAATCGAAATCGTTTATCAGAATTATGCAAATTTTTGGTGGATGAAAGCTGCAAATAATCTTTTCCCAAATTCTCGTCTGTGATTGTGAATAGAAATAAGCGCGTTAGAGGAGTTTCTCAATGTAAGGAGGGGTGGTTTTGTGACACAAGGACAAAGTGGAAAATATGCTTAAATCTAAAGAAAACATTTAATCTAGATGGTTTTAAAGAATGTTGGGAAATTCAAATATTCTGTGGGAGAAAACAAGGTTTTGCTAAGTGTGATAAGTGTGACAATAGCAGTGAAATTGAACCAGAACCCAGTTTAGATGAAGTCAGATGAGCCATTAAAAACCTGGAGAGAATGAAATCTACAGGTTGTGGTAATATAAATGTTGGAATGATCCAGGCAGGAAAAGACACCACCATATATCACACACTCCGCACCAAGATCTGGAAAAGTGAAGTTTGGACCACGGAGCGGACACGATTAGTCTACGTACCGTTACCGAAGAAGGGAAATCTAACACTATGCTACACTACACTAACTACAGAACCATTGCACTGATAAGTCACTCCAGAAAAATACCACTTCGTATTATCGTGAAAAGATTACAACATAAGTTGAAAGAATACTTAGGTGAAGCACTGGCATGTTTCAGACAGGGCAGAGGCACCAGAGACCATATTTTCAATATGTGGAACATCATAGAGAAATGCAGAGAGTTTAATGTCGACATCTACACATGCGTTATTGACTACACCAAAGCGTTCGATTGTGTACATCATTAAAAACTTTGGAATATCATGAAGGACAGTGGTTTCCCGCTACACCTAATCCGCCTCATAGAAACATTATATCAAGACCAGTAAGCAGCCATGTAAGTAAATAGTGAAACATCAGATTGGTTCAGCGTTGAAAAAAAGGAGCCAGACAAGCATGTGTCATATCATCATATCACTTCAACATTTATACAGAGAACATAACGATGAATGTAAGAAATGACCAACAGAGAAATAACTTTGAACCACTCAACATCGGACACCAGATACCAGAATTAAGATATGCTGATGATACAACATTGTTGGCACACACTCAAGCAGGTCTATAATACCTCATAAACTCCATTAAAGAACGTAGTGAAAAACAAAACCTATTTCTGAATGAACACAAGACAAAGATTATGACAAGCGACACAACAACTGGCAAGTTCTCATCAGTGTTAACAACAGCGAATTAGAAAGAGTCACAAGTTTTGAATACATTGGTTCTCTTATCGATAGTAACGGTGATTGCTATGAAGAAGTCAAAAGGAGATTGGTTATCGTGTCAAAAGAGTTGAAACAATTGAAAAACATATGGCTGAGCTGCTGCAAAACAACTAACCAACTAAACTAATATTCCTAAGAGCTTGCATATTCCCAGTGACAATATATGGGCTTGCATCCTGGACAATCAACAAAAACGTGAAAAAAATAAAATAGCAGCATTTTAAAGAAAATGTTACAGAAAAATCTAATGAATACCATGGACCAAAAAGATCACCAATGTAGCATTCTGAGAGAAATTACTATAACAGAAAACTGACTAAACAGCATGGTTCTTTCCAGAAATCTACACTATTTTAGCCATATCAAACGCCATGAAAACCTAGAGAAGATCATAATGTAGTGAATGATGCCAGGGACACGAACAAGAGGCAGACCAAGAAGAAGATGGACGCAAGACATCAAAGATAGCCTGAACATGACAGTAACAGAAGCAGGAAGACTGGCTCAAGGTTGACAGAAGTTTCGAAAGGCTGTGATGACTTCTACATCCTGTTCAGGATATGCTACCTGATGATGATGTGTGATATTGGTCGGCGCTGTGACTGAAAACTAAAGAGAACTCAAGTCCAAAATAAATGATTCAAATGTGGCTGTCTCATTTTTTGGTAGCAGGGAATTTGGAAAGCAATTGTAAACATGTGTATGTGAATATTGCACACACATTTTATCTATCTATTGTCTTTTCTCTGCTTTTGCTAAAGTCCTAGCTGGATTGAATGACGATCGATTTTAGGGATGTGACATGTTTGATCGCTTGATATGGAGTAATATTATAGTGTCACAGAATGTCGGTAACACTTTCAGTCCACCTTATTCTTGGTCTTCCTCTTCCTCATGCTGTTATCATTTTCATGTTGTATACTTTTTCTGCCGACCAATAATGGTTCTTATTCTCATGAAGTGACCGAACCATTTCAGCCTCTGTTTTCTACATATTTGACCATAGACGCTGTTCCAACAGTTCTCACAATACCTTCATTCCTCACATAAACATTTCTTTCTCTGTTTTCTGTCATTCTTAGACATCTCATTTCACACATAGTAACTATCTCTCTTGTTCTTTTCTCATTTTCATTGTCTGACAATTATAGCACAATGTTGGAATAAAGATTGATTTTTTTTTTAATTTGCTTTTTTATTTTCATCGTGATAGGTTTGTGTTTCAGAATTGGTGTACGTTCATAATTTACGTAGATGACTTTTTGAATTCCTGTCTCAAGTTCTCTGTTCATTCTTCCGTCGTATGTCAAAAAAATCTCCTTAGATATTTAAATTCATGCACTGTAGGAAAATTATTAGTTTACAGAGTGGCTTGATCCTGAATTCTCCATGTCACTATCTTCTGCTTCTGCGTTGTTCTCAAACTCCTGCGATTAGTATGATATAGTGCAAAGAAGGAAATGCGATTTGTCATGATTTGAAACTTGGCTGTGATATCTACTCCTTTTCGACTAACACATCCGACTTCCGCATGGCTTCGGATAACTTTCAGCCTCTATAGGATAGAAAAGCTAACTCTATCACGAAAACTTCCTTAGTCGACTCTAACGGCAAGCTAAGCAGATCACGGTCTTGCTTTTCTAACCTTCCCTTTTCGGTCCCGGAAATGTACTTATGCACTCTCAAACAGACACAATACGCTACTGCCAATTGCCAAACAGAAGCAATACGGTAGTGCCAAGTGCCAAACAGAAGCAATGCGCTACTGCCAAGCGCCAAACAAAAGCAATAAGGTAGTGCCAAGTGCCAAACAGAAGCAATACGCTAGTGCCAAGCGGCAAACAGAAAGCAATACGCTAGTACCAAGTGCCAAACAGAAGCATTAGGTAGTGCCAAGTGCCAAACAGAAGCAATACAGTAGTTCCAAGTGCCAAACAGAAGCAATACGGTAGTTCCAAGAACTAAATTTCATATAAATTCATAATGTGTAATTCGCGAAGTGGCAATAATCATAATATTAAACACCGCGGAAGCCGGGTGTGCCCGACCATTGGAGTAAGCACAGAGCATCACAACGAATTTTTATTCTCTGGACTATATACTGCTGGAAATCTAGCAGGACCAGCGGGAGTTTGAGAATGAATGCTGATGAAGACGACACAATTTTTCACTGCGAAGGGAACGAACAAATTGCCTTTTGTTAACTTGACAAAATGGCAGAACATTTGGAGCCAAATGTCACAATCAGAAGACGAAAATTAAATGTATGGTTTACACGTTTCACAATTGCAGTGCATTGGGATTAAAAGTCAAATTACAAAATATAGAAATACATTTATATTGTACACCTGTCAGAGTGGCAGTTTTCTGAAGGTCAGACATCTAGATAAACAAAACTTTAGCACTAGTCACCGAATGAGGTAGTTACATAAACATATTTTGAATCAATTTTCGCAGAAACCAAGTACGTCTCAATGACGGCGTGCACACTGATCTCATGTAGCCTCAACTATCTTGGTATATTTAACAAGTATTTCTCATGTAGCCTCAACTATCTTGGTATATTTGACAAGTATTTCTCATGTAGCCTCAACTATCTTGGTATATTTGCCAAGTATTTCTCATGTAGCCTCAACTATCTTGCTATATTTGACAAGTATTTCTCATGTAGCCTCAACTATCTTGGTATATTTGACAAGTATTTCTCATGTAGCCTCAACTATCTTGGTATATTTGACAAGTATTTCTCATGTAGCCTCAGCTATCTTGGTATATTTGACAAGTATTTCTCATGTAGCCTCAACTATCTTGGTATATTTGACAAGTATTTCTCATGTAGCCTCAACTATCTTGGTATATTTGACAAGTATTTCTCATGTAGCCTCAACTATCTTGGTATATTTGACAAGTATTTCTCATGTAGCCTCAACTATCTTGGTATATTTGACAAGTATTTCTCATGTAGCCTCAACTATCTTGGTATATTTGACAAATACTTCTTAAGTATTTCTCTTGGAAGAAGCTCAAAAGAAATAAGAAGCAGAATAGGAAAAACAACATTCAGATAAATGAAAAATATATTGTGTAATATGACCTTGTCATTAGAGGTGAGGAAGAGAGTTTTGCAGTGCTATATAATTCCTATACTAACATATGGATGCGAGTCTTGGACAATAAACAAACTGGAATGTGGAAAATTAGAAGCAATAGAGATGTGGTTCTAAAGAAGAATGCTGAGAATACTGCCAGAAAAACTGATGCGGATGTGTTGAAAGAGTCAAATGTGAAACGGACTTTAAACAATAATATAAGAAAACGAGAATCTTCTAAAAAAGGGTTTAAAAGCCGTAGAAGATTGAATTCACTGTACTCGGTTTCCCATAAGTACTCCGTCCCTCTCAACGAAGCTGTACGCCGCCTGCCGAGAGTACCACTCATAGCACGTAACTGCATAGCTTCAAATGATAATCCACAGGGATTTCCGAAAAATATCCACCTTATAAACAAGACGACACGAGCCAGATTCGAACCCGGACCTCTTGAACACAAGGCGAACAGCTTTGGGGAGATCGACAATCTCCCACTACGCCAGGGAGATCGACAATCTTCTTTTTGGTCACCTCATGAGAAGGTAGTTTGGAGAACATAGTCAAAACAGGCAAGATTGAAGGCAACAGAAACAGAGGGTGACAACGTGATAAAACATTAGACAGTTTAACAACCTGGCACAGCAAGGAAACAACAATGATCTTGATACATAATGCTAGAGAGAGCTGTGGAGAGCCATGATCGCCAACGCCTGGCGGCATAGCACCCGATGATGACAAAGACTTCTTAATGATAGCGTGCACACTGATCAGATGTAGCGTTTAATATCTTGGCATATCTGAATATTTTCGTGCTTTTCGTTAGCTGGTGGCACACGTTATAAGCACATCGTCAAATAATCAGTCAAGATGAGTGACGCTGGGTGAAATTAGCACGCGGCACTTTTCTTATTTAAGTCTTGATAAATATTTTTAGTAACTGCCGCCTCTTTCTGTGACGCTCTTGCTAAGTTCAAATATATCTAACAGTATGTGACTGGTGTTCGCTATTCTATTCCCTATTCTATTTGTTATGTTATGTTCCTCCAGGGTCATAGGCGGCGCATAGGGCAGAAACCATAGCTTTTCATTTCTGTCTTTGTGTTGCTAGGTCTTTCAGTTCTTGTGTGTTGTTTAGGTTCATTGACATGCGTTCTGTATTAATGGTTCTTCGTAGAGTTTCTCTTTGGTCTCCCTCTTTTTCTTACGCCCGATGGCAGCCAATTTTGTGACATGGGGAATTCTTAAGCTGTTCATTCTGAGAGCATGGCCGATGTAAGTCCATCGTCTAATTCTTTGTCTAATTCTATTTGCTATGTTGATTATTATTTCCGGACATTCCAGTGGTACTCAGTTCTCTGATTAATTTAATGTTTCAGCTTGTAGCGGCTGATGGTTCCGGTTCTATGTTTGTTCAGTGTTCTTTTTATAAAAGTGCGTTAGGTGTTGACGGGCCACAGGTATCGTCACTCCCAATTCTCGATACTATCTCACACTCATGTTTCTCACAATCCTCCGATCGTACGGACTTCCGAAGAGCATTATGAACGTCTGCTTGGTCAATAAGCATACCATCTGTTATGGTATCGAAAGTAGCTAATTTATCGGATCTTTCGTTTCTCTCTACACCAGCGTGTCCTGTGACAAAGATGAGATTAATTTTCTGCAGTGATTCCCAATCCTTATCCCTCTCCAGTGAGTGTATTCAATTGTCCTTTGTTGACGATATTCCTCCTATTCTATGTTACTTATGAATGCTCAGACTCTGACTTGAAAATTCTCCGAAACGTCGGTGTCAAACTTACTTGATAAATGGTATTCCTGTTATAGTTTCATCAATGTTAAACACAACGTTCCCTCTAATCTACATAACTATACCACCGTCTAAATGTGCAGATTATGTAATTTAACATTCTGGCACAAAATGTAGAACTGCAATACTAGAATAAAAATTATAGTACCAACAAATTTCTAATATTTAGAAGCCAATATAAACGGAACAGTAATGGGGCTGTCTAAACTAAACACTGAAAATAAACTGTGGGAGGGTGCGAACATAGGATGAAAGCTATTCAAACGTACACGCGTGCTTCCAGTGGTGATCTACGGTGCGAGACATGGACAATATGTAAAACTGTATCAAAGAAAATAACGGCTATTGAATTAAAGTGATATAGGAGAGTCCTACGAATACAATGGACAGAAAGAAAGTCGAACCAAAATGTGCTAAACAAATTCTACGTCCAAGAGGTCTAGCTTCTAAACACCACATTGAGAAGGAATTTAGATTGTTTTCGTCCATGTAAAGAGCCTTGGTATGGAAAGAGTATTGCTGAAAGGAGCGATAGAAGGAAACAGAGGCAAAGGTCGATCAAAACGTCGTTGTCCAAGAGGTATGCACGAATGCAGCATATATCGCTGGAGGAGGAAGGACAGCTCGCTCAAAACCGAGGATATTTCCAGAGATTCATAAGAAAAACAACGTTCTGGAAAGAATATGTTCCATAACAACAGTATCAACTTGTCATTTTTAGAACGTCGTTTTGCTTCTGCCTAAATCGCTGCCTGATCCGCTCAATCAGAAATTATTTACAGGGACTTAGCTGAACATATTGAGAACCTCCTTGCAGCTATGATATGGCTTTTATATACTTCTTCTGTGATTGTTCGTGTGAGCTATCTAGTGTTCCATGTGAGTGTACAAGTTCAAGTTGAAATGAAGGGTCCGAAAGGGGAGAAAAAAATAACAACACTGCTACCTACCATACATGTCGTAGGAGGCGACTACAGCGGTTTTGGGGTGGATTTGGCTGGTCCATCTTGTCATCATCATTATTTGTTGTCTCCACAACGAAGGTTGGCTGCAACAGACATCCAACATCCCCTGTCTCTTGTCTTAGTGTTGCTCTCTGCTAGACTGAAACATGCCCATATCGTGATACTACTCTCCTACTTGTATATCTGCCTACCTCTTGCTCGACTTTACTCTCAAAAAAGGTCTTCAACAAATTTTCATGTCCTTGAATGTCCAAAATATTGTATGTGCTTGATTGTTATTTCATTTCATAATTCTTTCTTTATATTAAGTGTTGTTAGAACTCTTTGCTCATTTTTCTTCTCATTCTATGATGTTCTCCCTATTCTTCTATATATCCACATCTTAAAGGCATCAATTCTTTCTTATAAATGTGTATTTATTGTCCATGTTTCTGAGCCATAACATTAATATAGAATAGATGTAGCATTTAAAATTCTCATTTTTAACGTGTTTGTAATTTGTTTAGATGTTCATATTTGTATCATGTCATTTAAAGTACTTTTAGCCATGCCTATTCTGCTTTTAGCTTCTGTTTCACATCTGCCATCATTTGTAATTATGTATCCAAGATATTGATAATGTTCTACTTGTAGTTTCTCTCCGTGTATTTTTTTGTTTATCACCTGTTCTTCTGTGACTGCTGATTAGCATGGTATTGTCCAACCCATTGTGGATCAACAAGATCTAGAAGTCAAACTGAAGTCAGATTTGTCAGATCGAAAGGAGCAGCTATCGCAGTCAAGTTGTAAACTATGACAGTACACATTCAGTTCTCTAGACTACATGATGTAATTCTACAGGAGTTTATGAACGAGTTCAGATGAATATGCTCAAGAACTGAGTCTATACATTAGTGACGCCACTTTATTTAAGTTTGTGGCAGGGGGGTATCCCGCACCTTAATGTACTGCGATGTTGAAAAGTAAAAAAGTAGAGTAATGATAGTTTGAGAATCATTGAGGGAACACTGGAAAACACTCGAAATCAACATTTCGAAAAACATATGGTTATCATGAATGAAATACAAAGCATGGCTAGTAGCAGATGCAATAAACATATGACTAATTATTATAAAATTCATATAAAACAGAATAAGGATTCAATGTAACTACTATGTAACACACATGTGTGAGTCGGTATAATCCAGATTGTAATCTCATATCTTTCTGTTTGGATTCAAATATGCAAACAACGTCCAGCTACAAAATCAACGATAACCGTTTAGACATCAGGTCATTATCTCAAGGCTTTGTTTTTCAGCGCTTCCGCGAATCAGCAGATTGTTATCACCTTGCGGCAGATGGTCGACGTTGTGAGTCTCCGTCCTGGCTATGAAGATTTAACACTAAATTAATCAAGCTTTCGGGATTAGGAGTTGTTCATACAAACAATATTGTATACTTTCGTTGTTCTCTCCCGCCTAGTCTTTGTTTTTTAAACTTCTGGGCCGAATCTCAGAATATCGACATTTAAGAGTGTATTTCGTCACTGAATCCTGCTAAAATAGAGCTCTTGTTTCACATATTTTTTAAAAATATTTTCTGCGTGTCTCTGTGATATTTTTCTGTCTTTTTTCTTGAACAGGCGAGCTAAAAGAAAACGTGTGATTGAAATATTGGAAATCGTGTACAATTAGTTGCACTTGTTGTTGAAGCTGTGTTGTGACAGTACAGGCGTCTCTTAATGAAGAACTGGCAGAATCTATAATTTCCTGGAGGGTTGCCTAGAACAGTGATTCTCATACTTTACTCGTAGGGACCAAACCCAAAATAAAGGAATGACGAAAACGGATGTGCTAGACCTCGGACGTCCTGACCACAAGTGGCCAACCGGGGTGCAAATAATCACAATTTTACTGTGGAACTTGCAGCACAACGTACTTCACGCTCCCTGGCGGAAATCACACGAAATATTTGTTGTGGTTATTTGAGAGCGAACGCTGAAGAAGAAGAAGATACTTTACTCGTAGGTGGCGCCATTTCGGAAACAATATTCTTCTATGATGCGCTCCTTAAACCTGAAGCAAAAAAGTTTGAGACAATCTTGTTACTTTGTATTATATCTTCATGTGACATATTCTTTCTAGAACGTGGTCTTCCTTGTGGATTCTCTGAACGCTCCGTTATTCTGAGCGAGTTGAACTACCGTAGTTAGAAACATGTTTAAACAATCTGATATATCACTGCACCATCGTCGTCTTGGGTGTTCTCTTCCACTGTTGTCGTTTAACTTTACCTTCAGTTAATGATCTCTTCATATTGTTGTGTCTCTTAATATGACCAAAAAAACAACTTTCTTAAAATTAATATCTTGTTAAGGAGCCAGACCTCTTCTTAGTTTATTGATCACTTCTTGATTTGTCTTTTTATCTGGCCATGGTATACGCAACATTCTTCTATAGAATCTCATTTCGAAAGCAACGATTTTCTCTGCTATTGCTTTATTTAATGTCCATGCCTTACAACCGCATACTGCAACTGGGAAATATGCATGTTCTGATCATACATAGTTTGGCTTTGCTGCTTGTACCTTGCCAAAGATGTTTCATTTGCGCAAGTTTTAATGTCGTCAGTACAATTCTTCTCTTGATTTCGACAGCGCAGTCTCCTAAGCGATTTCTGTTTGTCCCCAATTACTGGAAAATCTGTTACGTTCTCTAGTTTGAATTTATCAATTATTATCTGTTATTGTACTTTCACTTTATCTGTTGTTATAATGTTTGTTTTCTTCATATTTTAGTATAGGTTTTAGGCTTTTCTGTGTTCTTGTGTTGATAGTAACATATGCTTTAGACCATATCCATGTGTTGCTTAGAGAACTGCGTCGCCAGCATATCTGATCTCTGGTATCTGCTGACCGCCGATGGTAGGAGGTTGGAAGTCAGCATATTTGTATTATAGATCTTCTTAAATATCGTCCACCGCAGAAAACTGGACAATGGCGCATATAAAACTACGATATAACGCATTTCTACTCTCTGAATTACATCGTTCTGAAGAAGAAGAGAAATATTGTTCCAACAGTTACTTCCATTCTGTGGCGTCCCTCTTCCAAAAATTTCCATTTTCTCCGTGCATCGCAGATAAACGATGAGTCCACGATGAGAATCCCTGGCCTAGAACATGAGTACACATTGTAGTTAAAATTCATTAATGAAATCTCTCATATATCGATATTACGTCAGTTCTCAGATAGAAATATGAATGGTTGTAAAACTGAATATGACGTCACTATATTCCTTCTAAAACGCATCTACTTTGTACATAATTTTGGCGGTGCAGTGTTTTAGTCTTCCGCGAAATAAAACTGAAATCGTCACTGAAATAAAACTCTGGAAAAATCACCCCATTGCACTCAGGAAATAAGAGCTAAGTGGTCGTAATTTTTGGGAAACGAAACAACAACAACAAAAATCACAGACTAATTAACGAATTATCTCTCAATAGTAACGGCACTCTGCTTGAGTACTGTTTCTAAGACAAGCATCATCATCATCAGGTGCCATGCCGGCTGGCTTAGGCGATCACGGCTCTCCACAGCTCTCCGTCTCCAAGTATTATGTATCAAGATCGTTGTTGTTTCCCTGCCGTGATACGTTGTCAAACTGTCTAATATTTTCTCACGTGGTCACACTCTATCACTGTTGCCTTCAATATTGCCTGTTGTGACTATGTTCTCCAAACCTTCCTGTCTCATGAAGTGGCCAAAAAATGAAGGTTGTCTCTTTCGTATATTATTAATTAATGTCCATTTTGCATTGGACTCTTTCAACACCTCCACATTTGTTTTTTCAGGTAGTCAATGGTATTCTCAGCATTCTAAGACACTATATACAGATAATTTCAACACCTTTACGATTCCACTAACGCAAGACAATACAAATCACGAAATCTTTATATTATTATATCCTTATGTCAAGTGTGGGTGGGGGAGAGAAGGTTGGTTCTCAATAACATCATAGAATAATCTGACTATGAGACAATATTATAAAATATAACTATCTCAACAAACTGTAAGTAACCGTGTATCTCAACAAACTGTAAGTAACTGTGTATCTCAACAAACTGTAAGTAACTGTGTATCTCAACAAATGTAAGTAATCGTATATCTTAACAAATATAAGTAATCGTGTATCTCAACACATATAAGTAATCGTGTATTTCAACAAATGTAAGTAATCGTGTATTTCAAATAATGTAAGTGACAGTGTATCTCAACAAATGTAAGTAATTGTATATCTTAACAAATATAAGAAATCGTGTATCTTTCTCTTTCTCTCGTGTGTTGCAGGGCGCTGAAGTCAATTCATACTCTATTGCAAACATGAGGTAACACCCAATACCTCATCTCACGCAACACCATAAAAGCGATGATTATATATGTATTCTATAACACAAGTGAACATCAGTACTCTCTAATATGAAACTCTCAAATATATTCTGTGAGACATAATTTTTGTGGCCACTGGTTGTTTATTTATTTCGCATATTCCGCTTCCATATGTCACGAGAAAACATTCAATCAAATGTCTACTGTTTGCTTATAGTGCATAGTGTAATACGTAAGAACGTTTGATAATACTAGTGTTTTTATATATATTACTGTCATATTACTTTAACAGTATTAGTATTATTTCTTGTACTTACCAAGAACACAATTGTACTTACGAAGAACACAATTGTACTTACCAAGAACACAATTGAACTTACCAATAACACAATTGTACTTACCAAGCACACAATTGTACTTACCAAGAACACAATTGTACTTACCAATAACACAATTGTACTTACCAAGAACACAATTGTACTTACCAATAACACAATTGTAGTTACCAAGAACACAATTGTACTTAACAAGAACACAAGTGGTACAAGTTTTAAAATGAATCTATAGACTATCGGCATATAGTGTATTGGTACCAAAACATACAAATACCAGACATTAGCAGTATACCAGACATTAGCAGTATACCAGACATTAGCAGTATACCAGACATTTTCAACGTTTAAACCTTAAGGTTCCTTTTTTTTTATTTAATGCAAACCAAACGGTGAACAGACAGTAAAAATGTAAAATTACTAACACTATCACATAAACAATAGACGCAGACATTGTACAGCAGAGACGTGTAAGGTAACAATAGTGTACGTGTACACATGTATTGTCATAGAAACGCGTGTTAAAAAAAACATCAGAGGACTAAGACTATACATGAAAACATCATGAACGACAACACAACGAAGGCACCGACATACCCGCCAAAATCTAAATAAATGAATGTTCGGAATTAATACTAAAAGATATTAAGGGTATCAAACTGAAATATATACTGCTTTTACAAATGCGTAACAAACAAATGCGAATTATAAAATGCTACATCTATTCTATATTAATGTATGGCTCAGAAACATGGACACTAAATAAACAATTAGAAGACAACATTAATGCCTTTGCGATGTGGGTATGTAGAGGAATTGAAATAGACCACGATACATGGGAAGAACTTGCACAAAATATATCTACATGGCGTTCTAAAATCAATAAGAGCCCATCATCTTGTGAAAAGAGGAAAAATGCAGCAGCTCAACAGCGGAGAGCGTCTAGAAAGTCACGGATAGACCAAGATCCGTCTACTGTCGTCATTCCATGTCCGAACTGTCCAAGGACATTTACAGCTCGAATAGGGCTCATTAGCCATCTACGAACTCATAATTAAGGACATAACTAAAAGTGAATTTTCAAAAGTGGATGTAACAAATGGTCATCATCACTTGTGATGGACAAACAACATGTAGAAGAATAGGGAGAACATCATGGAAATAGAAGAAAACAAATAAAGAGGTGCTAAAGACACTTAATATGAAGAAAGAACTACTAAGAGAAATAAAAATCGGGCAAATAAAATACTTTGGACACATTAAAAGATATGACACCTTATTGAAGACCTTACTTAAGGGTAAAGTCAAAGGGAAGCGAGCAAGAGGTAGGCAGAGATACATGTTGGAGAGTAACATCACACGATGGACAGATTACAGTCTACCAGAGTGCATCACCAAGACAGTAGACATGAGATGCTGGAGTAGCGTTGCGGCCAACCTTCGTTGCGGAGACGGCACTTGATAATGATGATGATGATGATGATGATGAACAAACTCTATCGTCTTTGATGCTGGATTTGAGCACATTGACCTGAGTATCACGGCCACGATGATCAGCGCCATTGAAGATGGCATGAAGATGCCGGCAGATACTATCACTCAGTCTAAGTGAGTTTCAACTATATACTTCTTGCTGCTGTATTTAAAGCCCTCATCGATAGTGAAAGTTACCTTAGGAAATGAACTGACCGAGTCTGAACTACATACGGACATACGTAGTAACAACGGCGTTTGCAATGAACATTTACAATTACTACTACTACAGTTAGTGCAATTACAATTACTACAAACTACATTTACTGTTATTATCTTCTACTTCAGCGTTCATTCTCAAACTCCCGATGAATCTAGCAGGACCATGGTCTACTAGATTTCCAGCAGGATGTAATCCAGAGAATGGAAATGCGTTGTGTCACCGTTTTATCTGCGCCAATGGCCCGACACATCCGTCTTCGGCGGATACTGTTATTATAATTATCATCATTAGTTGATATACTCTTTCCAGACGTAGTCTTTCATATAGATCTCTTGAAATCGTGGTCTTGAGCAAGTTGTTGCGCTTCTTTTAGTGACATGCGCAGGCATTCATGAATGTCTTTTGACCATTTTGACTATTACTACTACTACTACTACTTTGCAATCCACAAGCGCAAGAAGCGGAAGGACAAATCCGTAAATTCTCCTACCCCGAACCTTCAGCACTCTTGCATGCACTGCAATAGAACTTTCCGTGCACGAATCGGACTCATCGGGCATCTACGAACTCACAAACTAAATTAGTTAATTACCAATGTTAATTATTATTATTATTATTATTATTATTATTATTATTTTCCTTCGCTTGCGAAGGAGGAACACCATCATCATCACTACTACTACTACTACTACTACTACTACTACTTCTGCTACTACTACTACTACTATTAGTAGTCGTAGTAGTAGTAGTAGTAGTAGTAGTAGTAGCAGCAGCAGCAGCAGTAGTAGTAGTAGTAGTAGTAGTAGTAGTAGTAGTAGTAGTTATTGTTGTTGTTGTTGTTGTTGTTGTAGCAGTAGTACACTGCAATTATTTAAAGCGACTTTCTCCTTTTTTACCATTTACATCGTCAGAATATACTTTACAAGTTATGGCTAAATATTTAGTAAGTAGCCAGCTATATGTAACCCTGTCTGGGATTGCTATGAAATATAGCCTTATGGCGAGATTTCTGACAGTCGGATACTCTCTATTGGCCCTATCCTCGTATGTATGACTGATTCAGACGTGTAATGTTAAACAGAGGATTTCTATCTCTCTTCGATTGTACATATATTTATATATATATACATATATGACGGTTTCTTTCAGTCACAGAAAAGTCATCTTTTCATTCTTGCCGAGTAAATGTTGTCTGCCTTTCACTTCTAGTGAACTTGAATAAAAGAGTCATTTTTCATTTTGCTTTTTTGGTACCAGACCCGTCTTTGTGTACACGTCAAATATCTCTGATGGTTGGTCATTTCGGTCAGTTGAAATCGAGTAATATGGACTAGATATTAGACAAGGAATGTAAGATATGTTAAGAAATGGTAGTGCTGTCAATGTCCACATAGTACTGGTCACTACTCAATCCAAAATAAGATCTACAAAATATAGAATCAGGTGAAGTATCAATCATATAACATTCACATCAAGATAGAAGAGACTTTATAGAAGAAACAGCACACGGACTCTATGAAATTAAATTAATATAAGGGCATATAAGTATGGGGGATACAAGTGTGTTCAAGAGGTCATGGGTTCGAAACTGGCTAGTGTCGTCTTGTTTATAAGGTGGAATTTTTTTTTTTCGGAGATCCCTGTGGATCACTTGGTGAATCGTCGCTTCGTTGAGAGTGACGGAGTACATATGGGAACCGAGTAGAGTGAAGTCAATCTTCTACGGCTTTTAAACCCTTTTAAAATTAATATAAATTAAAACAGATTAAGGTAACGTATAGAATAGTCAAGTTAATTAGAATTAAATAGAGTAAATTAAAGTAAATATCAATAAAAATAGAGTAATAGTCTATTACTGTAAAGTGGGTAAAAGTAAAGTAATTTTCAGTCAAATACTGTAAGTCAGGATAAAGTAAAATAGAGTTAGGTTAAATAAAGTAAGGGTACATAAAGTAAGACAAGTAAAGTTAAGTTACATAAGATAAGATCACTTACGGTAAAGAAAAAATACAATAAAGTAAAGTAAGATCAAATAACATATATAAATAAACTAAAGTAGTACCAGCTAAAGAAAAATCTATAGCAATCAAGTAATATATGACCACGCA
Organism: Meghimatium bilineatum; assembly: GCA_034231615.1. NCBI lineage: Eukaryota > Metazoa > Mollusca > Gastropoda > Stylommatophora > Philomycidae > Meghimatium > Meghimatium bilineatum. The sequence goes on from CM067299.1 coordinate 9,278,622, forward strand.
AAGTAATAAGAAATAATGTAAAGTAAAGTTAAAGACAGTAACATAAAATATAATGATTAATGTAAAGTACAGAAAATGAAGTAGGTAAAGAGAATTAACGTTGCGTAAAGTTAGACTAAACAAAGTAATATTTTTTAATTGGTTTTATTAACGTACTGGTTTTATTTAAAGAAGCATCTTATTTTAAAGATTTTTTTCACTTAGAATAAAACCTGGAATACACTACCTGGAAGACAGTGTACTAACCACTTAGCCACATGTGTGGGAATGATAGGTAGGAAGTTTCCAGGAAATGTGTTAGAAAACAGAAAGTTACACACAAGACTCTAACACGGACGTGTAACACACAAGGCTCTAACACGGACGTATAACACACAAGACCCTAACGCGGACGTGTAACACACAAGACTCTAACACGGACGTGTAACACACAAGACTCTTACACGGACGTGTAACACACAATACTCTAACACGGACGTGTAACACACAAGACCCTAACGCGGACGTGTAACACACAAGACTCTAACACGGACGTGTAACACACAAGACTCTAACACGGACGTGTAACACACAATACTCTAACACGGACGTGTAACACACAAGACTCTAACACGGCGATGTTGAATCATTGTATAGCAAACAACATGTAGTTTTATGTACACATCCCAAGTAGACTCATTAATATATCAATTCTTTCATTTTTTTTCTTTTACTTAATACACCTTTAGTACACCCCTTGCAGTGTCAGTGATAGAAGAGTTATCTGGAGATGACCTTTTGTGTGCTTCATATATGTTTGGTTTCATTGATTCTTGTATTCCTGTAATCCATCTTTTGTATAGTCTGCCCCTGGCTGTGTATCCATCGTTTCTGTATAGCAATGCTTTTTTCGGGGGGGGGGGGGAGGGGGCACTATCTGATGGTAGTCTGGAAGCATGCAAAAATCACTTAATCTGTTGTCTTCTGATGTAATCCAGGACTTTCACTGTGTTTGTTATTCTTCTGATGTTTCCATTTCTGATTCTGCCCCTTATTGTTACTGAGAGAATACATGCAAGTAATATGCAAGTACAATACAGACAAGTAATTTCTGTTGTAATAAATTTTCTTTTGGCTTTTGTTGTTGGTGTTAAATCTTTAGATTATTGAGTAGACATAGCCTCTTCTGTTGCGCCATGTAAGAAATGTGGAAGTCTTGGGTAGTTACCTCGTGTATAATCATGGCCCAGTTTCCTCGTGTATAATCATGGTCCAGTTTCCTCGTGTATAATCATAGTTAGCTTCCTCGTGTATAATCATGGTTACTTTCCTCGTGTAGAATCATGGTTAGTTTCCTCGTGTATAATCATGATTAGTTTCCTCGTGTATAATCAGGGGTTTTCTCGTGTATAATCATGATTAGTTTCCTCGTGCATAATCACGGTTAGTTATCTATGCAGCTGATCTGCGAGAAATGCAACACTAACATCCGTCCACCTTGTACAGTCAAGTCATACTTAGCAACATCGTCATACTGATCAGTTGAAAGGAACGGATTGCGTTTGGAAAAGTCTGCATACATGTTATAATTCAGTCAACCCTCTAAGCTTAAGTTGTTGTTTTTTGTGTGTTTTTTGTGTGTTTTTTTTAATAGCTTTAAAATAATTCCACGATTATGTAGGATTTATGCCTCGACAACGTTCTGAAACTACCACAAAAACGAGTATATTCCGAGTTTCTACCAGTCCCCGACAATGATATCCTGAGGATAGAGAAATCTATGATGTAATGAGTGAGGTATTAAATATAATTTCATTTTAACTGATTTGGTAGTTTCCTGTGCCTCGGAGTCCTAGCGCCTTCACAATGTCATTCCTAGAAATTACTCTCATCATTAGCCCCACTCGTGAGTATAAGTAGAAAGAATAGTTATTTTCAGCCTGATCTTCTCGTAACTATTTTTACTTTTACAAAGTACAGTGTAAAACCTCTATAGCGCATTCTTTTATAACAAACTTCTCTATCTGACAACACTCTTCAAAATCCCCAATTATATTTGTTTGTTATTGTTTATGTGTATAATTATGGGGGAGCACTGGACAGGTTTCAACATTTTAATATTATGGGTAGTTTCATTCACCTGTAGTGACCTTGCTGAATTCAGATTAAATGTCGGTAGGTCTGCATCGATCTGTGTGCTACGCACTGAGAGTTCCCTCCCCCCCCCCTCCCCCCAATCCGCCAAGGTGACCCATCCGCGAAGTTTGTAACGTAAAAATATTGTTTTAGTTCGCGAATTCACTGCACCCTTAAAATATGTGCGTTAGCAATAGTATAATTAACTTAAATTTTAAAAAGTTGAGAAAGTGTAGAGGACTGACTTCATTGTACTCTGGTTACCTCAAATGTACCCCGCCTCTCTCAACGAAGAGGCACGCCACCTGCCGAGAGTACCACTCATAGCACGTAACTTCAATTGACAATCAACTCCGAGAAAAAAAGCCCGCTTTGTAAATTACATTTAAGGACGTATTGCCTATATTTTCGTCTAGCGTAAGGAATATGTGAATGCTATTCGTGTATCTTCGTTTCATGTGGAAAATACGGCAAGGAATTATAAATGTTATTGATGTGAATGTTATTCATGTGAATGTTGTTTATGTGAATGTTATTTATGTGAATGTTATTTATGTGAATGCTATTTATTTGAATGTTATTTATGTGAATGTTACTTGTGTGAAAGTATTTAATTGAACGTTATGTATGCATATGTTATTCATGTGAATGCTATTGATGTGACTGTTATTGATTTGAATGTTATTGATGTGAATGTTATTGATGGGAATGTTATTGATGTGAATGTTACTTGTGTGACTGTTATTGATGTGAATGTTATTTATGTGAATATTACTTGTGTGTCTGTTATTGATGGGAATGTTATTTATGTGAATATTACTTGTGTGACTGTTATTGATGGGAATGTTATTCATGGGAATGTTATTGATGTGAATGTTATTGATGGGAATGTTATTGATGTGAATGTTACTTGTGTGACTGTTATTGATGTGAATGTTACTTGTCTGACTGTTATTTATGTGAATGTTATTTATGTGAATGTTGCTGATGTCAATGTTATTTATGGGAATGTTACTTGTGTGACTGTTATTGACGTGAATGTTACTTGTGTGACTGTTACTGATGTTAATGTTATTTATGTGAATGTTACTTGTGTGACTGTTATTGATGTGAATGTTATTGATGTGAATTTTATTGATGTTCCTGGTGTGGTTTTCTATTCCGTTAATGCAAGGTTCAATTTCTGGTTCAAATGGAAATATTTTTAAATCACCAACGGCTCCTATGTCGGCCCAGAATAAGGAAATGGGTACCAGATCTTCTGGGAAAGCAAAGGCGGCATGTTGAATGCGGACCACGTCATCCACAGGTATGCCGTTGATCACTGAAGAATATTTATTTAACACGGTATTTTCCAACATGGAAAACTTTACTTTTTATCTTCGTCTAGTGTACAAGATATGGTTGGGAATATGTGAATAATATTTTCTGCACCTTCGTCTAGTGCACAAAAGTAAACCAGAAAGAAAAAACTGCAGTAAAACTGTCTACCACAGGTAAATAAAAATTAGTAAACTAACACAAAAATAGTTTAATATCAGTTTTACAAATAGGACAAATACACACGTACAACGTTTCGTTCACTAGGAAAAGACCTTGACAAAGGCCTAGTGGTCGAAACGTTTAGCCTGTGTATTTGTCCTATTTGTAAAACTGATTTTCAATCATTCTAGTTTACAAAGTACGGTTGGAAATATGTGAATATTATTTCTATATAGTAACTATTGCACACTTTTGCCTGACCGAACGTCGTTTCTCTTGCCGACACTACCGGAAAAGTCCTTGGCAGCTGTTACATTGATCATGGGAGAAATGATGAATGTTTCCGCTTATGTTAATATTTCTGCATCTTTTTGTGTGATGGTATGTAACATATACTTAAGTGGGAGAAAAAACATATAATAAATTACCTGCAATAAAATAACGAAACTAACTTCTGGACAGGATAGTAAGATGTTATCTCTCAAAGTATTCATATGTGAAATATTTTGAAAACTGTGGAGAGTGGTTAAGTTGTTACCTAGTTAAAGCTGAAGATATAAAGCGATAGAGGACCGTGTGGTGATGCATACGGCGAGTTAAGGGATTATAGATAGATTGATAGAAATGTTAAGATCAATAAACGTTGAAGATGGTTGGCTCCTCACCAACATCCTGACAGGAAAGAAGGTGTTTTTTTTATAAAGAGAGATAACAGCATGGACAGTTTAATAGCTGAAGGCAGAGTTAACGGCAACAGGGAAAGAAGGCTCCCAAAATATCAGATTGCTTAAATATGTCTCTAGCTGCGGCCGGTCTACTCGCCCAGAATCTCAGTGTATTAGTAGCCATAGAGAAGACCATATTCTGGAAAGAATATGAGAATATGGCACATGACAACTGATGGATGGATGGATGGATGGATGGATGGATGGATGGATGCATGGATGGATGGATGGATGGATGGATGGATGGATGGATGGATGGATGGATGGATGGATGGATGGATGGATGGATGGATGGATGGATGGATGGATGGATGGATGGAAGTGACACATACTATTAGCTGAGCGATATCAATCTTGGACAATCACCAATATGGTGAGAAACATAATTTCAGCATTGGAAATTTTGTAAATGCCGAACAATTCTCATAATACCATGGACCAAATAAAAGTGCACAAATAGAGACATTCTGAGAGAATTGACGATAAAATAAAACTGGTTAAACAACATGGTTCTCTCTATAAAAAACTCAAATAAATTAAAATGTTTTAAAAATATTATATCAAATGGCATGACTGCCCAGAAAAGAATGTAATGGAATTTAGAATACACTGAGAGAAATCATTTCAATCCCTTACATCACCCATACACTGTATAATGTCAAACAGACTGCTTCAGTATTCCATGCCCTTTGGTTGTTTCAAAGGGGTTATCTCTATCGATATTGTATTTGCCCAAACAAATGGGCAAAAATAAACAAATGGGCAAAAATAAACAAATGGGCAAAAATAAACAAATGGGCAAAAATAAACAAATGGGCAAAAATAAACAAATGGGCAAAAATAAACAAATGGGCAAAAATAAACAAATGGGCAAAAATAAACAAATGGGCAAAAATAAACAAATGGGCAAAAATAAACAAATGGGCAAAAATAAACAAATGGGCAAAAATAAACAAATGGGCAAAAATAAACAAATGGGCAAAAATAAACAAATGGGCAAAAATAAACAAATGGGCAAAAATAAACAAATGGGCAAAAATAAACACTTGCTGCCATTCAAAGAACTCAAGTAGTGGCAGCTCATCATCATCAGATAGAATATCAGTTGAGTGGTATAGAAGTCGTCACAACATTTCAAAACTTCTTCCGATCTTCAGCCAATCTTCCTGAATCTGTGAATGTTATATTCAGGTAGTCTTTGATAACGTGTGTTCATTTTCATCCTGGCCTTGTTTGTGGTCGTTTTCCTGGTATAATACCCTACATTACCTTCTTTTCTGGTCTGTTATACCGTTTGATATAGCCAAAATAGTACAATATCACCCGTGTGTTGCTGGGGCCCCGAAAGGGGAGCAAAGAATAACAACACTGCTTACCTTCAACGCATGTCGTAAAAATAGAACTAAGGAGGTTATGGAATGGAGTTGGCTGTCCCATCCCATATAGGGTCAGTGACCCAAAGCCATGCTGAAGTCGGATGTGTCAGGCCGAAAGGCGCAGATATCGCAGCAATACTGTAAACCATGACACATCGCATTCCGTTCTCCAGACTACATCCTGCAGGAGTTTGAGAACGAACGCAGAAGAAAAAGAAGTACAATGTAATTTTTGCAAGAGGAAACCTTGTTGATTGGCCAATTTTCTTTTACTTTCATTTATCTCGTAATGTCCCTATTTGGTAATATTGTTTTGGTCCATGGCATTCTGAGAATTATTCTGCAACGTTTTGTTTCCAATGCTGCAGTCGTGTCTCTCCATAGTGAGGATTGTCCAAGACTCACATTTATATATTGCAAATGGGAATGCATGCATAAACTCCTTTTACACAACGATGTCTTTGAGACAACCTTATGAGTCTGTGTGTTTTCTCTGTTTTACAGCAGATTGGACTAAGTGCTTTTGGCAGACAGCCTATGGGCTGTCAGGAGCTACCGGCTCACAGTTAAAGAGATTATTTCATTCTCATTATGTGTCAAGAGCTACATGCTCACAGCTAAAGGGATTATTTCGTTATTCCCATCACCATATAATTTAAGTATGAAATGATATTCCTAAATTTAAAACCTATTATCTTAATTGTTTTCCTTGCTTCGCTTATAATTCGCAACTGTCCGTCTTTCCAGACGATAGTGTTATTGCTGTGTTATAAGAAACATAATCTAAGATCTATGGCAATGGTGGTTGTGCTATAAGAAACATAATCTAAGATATATGGCAATGGTGGTTGTGCTATAAGAAACATAATCTAAGATATATGGCGATGGTGGTTGTGCTATAAGAAACATAATCTAAGATCTATGGCAATGGTGGTTGTGCTATAAGAAACATAATCTAAGATCTATGGCAATGGTGGTTGTGCTATAAGAAACATAATCTAGGATCTATGGCTATGATGGTTGTGACTAACAAATCCATTAGGAGCCACAAAAAGTCTTCCAGTGTATGTACTCATTTATGATTCTCTTCAAATATCTGTCAACAACAATTCTTTCTAGAGTTTATCCTCTCAGCTTTATTATACTCGCAGCGCGTAGATTTACCTTCAAGATTTTGTCTTTCATTCTGTAATCTCTAAGTAAAATTCACAGCTATATACAAAAGCTTCAAGTTTCATGTCCTTCCTTTTAGCGCACCCTCATTGTGACCATCTCGTTTCCTGTTCTGTATTTGCATTCTGAAATGAAGTGAAAGTTATCTCTGTGATGCCATGGAAACGTCTATTCCAAGAACAGATAATTCTTCGAATTGAAATACTGTAATTTTCTCTTTCATTTGCGTCGTCGACAGTTTCTCTGGTCAGACTTACACTGAGCCCTTCCGTAGACGAGAACTACAGCTAACCCAATTTCTCGTCCATAAGCCGGGGCCTGGCACCGGTGTCAAATGTTTGCTTTCCTCGCCAGAAAACCGGATCTCCTGAACGGGAGACTTGATAAATTAAGATCAATAGATCGCTACCCCATGCAGACTTTCACGGATCACATGTCTAGCCGGCTTCAATTTCTGTTTTGTTTAAGAATTCAAGAAGTGTATAAAAACTAGAACACTCTTAATGAAGGTTTCAAAGAACGATAGTGGACAAATTCTTCTCTGTTGAGATGATTGACCCAGTTAGAAATTTTGCAGTTCAATGTATTTTTAAAGTCAAATTCGCATAACAATACCAAAACTACATGTCACATGTTGAGTCCAAAAGTTGAGAAAGGTGTAGGCCTATACATTACAGTTAGACTTATTCAAAATCTGCACGAACGACCTTACCTGTATGCAGCAACGCTATAATCTCATGTTGCTCTTCCCTTACATTATGATTGTATGTCTGTAATACTCATTGCCTGTTGCCACTTTTGATGTAAGTATTTTAATTTACTTTTAATTTACTTGATATTAGTTCTTTCCTTTTTCCACTTCTCACTTTCTTCTGTCAACTTTCCCCTCCTCACTTACCACTATCTTCTCCCCATACCATCTGCTCTTCTGTCATGCTTCCTCCATTATCTTTCTGCTATTGTCCCTCTCCTCTTTATCATAACCCTATTTGTCTCCATAGTTGTTTTATTGTGGTCGTTTGTTTCTCCTGATGAAGGCTTTTTTGTCGAAACGTCGTCTGTCCCTGTATCTCGTGGTTAGGTTCTTTTATGTTTTAATTTGGTAACACATTTACCTATTTTTGTTTATCTTGACATTTCCCCTGTATTACTCTAGTCACCTTCTTCCTGTTTAGGGTTGTTACCCTACACTAGAACATTTACCACTTGGTGTTTCTTCACTAGATCTGGGGTTTTCGACAGTCGTATAGGGGTGATGAGGTTATTTTGGACAAATTTGCCTTAGTGTGGGTTTTTTCTTTTAGAGTCAATAAAAGATAATACTGCTGTACAACCGTGTGAAAGTAGTACTTACACAGAACACAGGTAATGTAGTCTATTAACAGTTAACACACTATCACTATCTGTTGCCGACGCGAAAGAATACACACAATAGTACACATAGAATACTGATAAAAATAACAGTACACGGAACATAATCAACATTTCGAACAAAAAGCATTTATCAAGATGACAAGCAAATACCATTAAAAGGCGACGAGTAGGAATGACACAACGACACACTAGCGTGTCCAGGCGAAATGTGGATGCGAGACGCCGGAAAGATAGGAACAGGAAATACATAAAAACGTAAATTTATGTGGAAACGAAACGAACAAAAATATTGCGTAAATGACGGAGCAAAATGAATAAAGACAACGACTACACCGAGCGAGAACTAAACAAAATAGTGGTTGGAATTAAATCCAAAAGGCTTGAGGATACCACACTCACAAATAAAACTATTTTCAAGATTGTATTTTGATCTATCTTCAGTGGTACAGGAACTAATGGCAGTGACCTTTAGATGTTGAACCAGATGGGTTTTTTTCTTTTAGGAGATACCAGGAATTCAGTCAGAAGGTATGTAAACACTCTCCACCCGTAACGATTTTAAAGTAAAGGTCACACACATAAGTCTCATGGAAACAATGGAAGTATGCACACAGATAGGCGAACGATCTTTTCTAGGCACACTCTCTTCCCTTAATATGACTCATCTTATTTATATTTAATTATATATTCTGGGGTTATCTGGGGGGGGGGGGGGGTTTCTTCCAGGATGATATGTGGTTATTTCTAAAATATCAATGACAACAAAGGCCTCTATCTAAACAGGAAGAAAGCAGCAGTAATGGTTCTTCTTGATTCTTGTTCTTGATTAGAAACTGGCCTCACAGCACGTGGGGCATTCCCATATGTGCTCCGACCTCTGTTCCAGCAGCCATCCGACTTGATGGTGTTTCAAGTCTAATGCCGCCGAAACAGACGTCGACATCAGGGCACAATTGGTTGTTTCAAAGATATACATACCGCTAAAATGCAGTATTAATATCAATGATGCAAAATTAAACCAAGTGGATAAAATAAAATATCTTGGCACCATTTTAACATCAGATGGCCGGTGTTCCAATGAGATCATGAACGGACAACACATGCCAAATAAACATTTCCAATAATGAGAAACATTATATGTTTTTCTTTTTAACTTTATACCCATATATGCCTTGCAGTGTCATGGGTAGAAGTTCTCTGGAGATCACTATTTTGTGTTCTTCATATATGTTTGCTTTCGTTGACTTTCTTATATCTGTAATCCATCGTTTGCAAGGTCTTTTCAATAGAGTAATATCAATGTTAGTAATACGCGAGTTAGAGTACTGGGATGTTATATTGAGCCAATCCTTCTTTACGGGTGCGAAACATGGACAGTAAACAAAGGGTGCCCAAAATAAGCTGGAAGCAACAGAGATGTGGTTTTCAAGAAGAATGATGGAAATTTCATGGACAGCCAAGAATACTAATGTAGAAATCCTCAGAGATGCTGGAGTAAGACAACAAATTATAGCAACAATTAGAAGCAGACAATCAAGATTGTTAGGGCATGTGATGAGAAACGTAAATCTTGAACATTTAGTAACAACATGAAAGATCAAGAGGAGAAGAGACAGAGGAAGACAAAAAGATACATTTCTGAATCGGTTTGTCTCTGTGGCATAAAAAGATGTCACCAACTGAATTTATTAACAATACAAGAGAAAGAGAGTTGTGGAGAAGCATGATCACCTACGCCACTCGGAATGGCACTTGATTGATTGAATACTGGCTGTATGTTTCCAATGACAAATTCAATCTTTGAGATATCTCGTCATTTATTGAATCAACTCGGCCATTTGTTACTGGTAGTCTGAAATAAAAGCACGTAACAGCAACAATGTTACCTTTAATGAATATCGCAAAAAGCGACTAGGGAGGTTTGGGAGTGAAGTTCACTTCCATCGAGTAGGTTAAAGTGATTCAAATGTCATACCGATGTAGACATGTGAGGCCGAAATCCTCAGATATTGCAGCCAAGCTGTAAACCATGCATTCCGTTCTGCAGATTACATTCTGCCAACTAACAGGAGTTTGTGAATACACGAATAAGAAATGAATCTCCAGTCTATTCTTGTCAAGTACTACTCTTTCTCCATTCATCTCTCTCCAGTCATGGCGTTCCAATTATCTCTCTCCTATCATGTCTCTCCCATCATCTGCCTCCCATCATCTCTCTCCCATCATCTCTCTTCCATCATCTCTCTCCCATCATCTCTCTCCCATCATCTCTCTCCCATCATCTCTACCCCACCGGTGCCTATTTCTTGGCTACCATGTGTGAAGTAAATGGAACACCAAAATCTGAAATCGAAGATGTCTAACCAGTCCCTTCTATGCGTTAGTAAGACCAGAGTATGTCCTAGCAAGTAGATGTACTGGTGTGAGATAACCAACCAAGATACACGCCACATCACTCAGGATGTCAGGTACCAACCCAACGCAATAGGAATATGCTTCACCTGAACTCTAGTCACAGTCCAGTTTATAATTGAGTGAACGTGAGACTACTGTAAAACTACGCATCGATTAAATAAATATAGAAAATATAGAAAATATAGAAAATATAGAAAATATAGAAAATATAAGTAAATATAGAAAAAATAGAAAATATAAGTAAATATAGAAAAAATATACAAAAGGGTTAAACAACAGATTTATGTAGAACAATGCACATAATTAACGTTTCGACTAAAAGGTCTTATTGAGGCAAACAAACGCCGAAGTGTTCGCTGTATTTGTTTGTCCCTATGATAAATATATTTTGGTCGGAACGTTAATTATATATATTGTTCCATATAAAACTGTTGTTTAACCATTTGTATATTTTTAAGAACAACTGATTTGGCATAGTTATGAAAGATCAGAAAACCTATCTTAAATATCCTTCAACTCTATTTGATTCATCCATGTCTTACTTCTTAAGAATTCACACACTGAATTCCTGACACATTTCAGAGCAGATAATCACGGTATCCCTTAAATGATGTTCTCAGAATGCGGTTAGCGTCAATGCACTAGAATTTCGGAATGTATGTCTGCTTTATTTCTTATTAACAAGTAACAATGGAAACAAGTTAATTTCTGCAAGTGGAATATTATTGACATAGTATCACTTCACAACACAACTTTACAGCATAAGTTCACATCTTTATAACACAACTTCACACACAACTTCACAACTTCAAAGCGTCAACATTCAACTTCACAACACAACTTCACAAGACAATTTCACAACACAGCTTCACAACGCAAAATCGAACTTCACAACACAGCGAAGAAACTTCACAACACAATTTGACAACACAGCGAAGAAACATCATAACTTCACAACACAATTTGACAACACAGCACAGAAACTTCACAACACAATTTCACAACACAACTTCACCACGCAACTTAGAAATCACAATATAACTAGTGTGCGCTTATTCTTGTTTACGCGCGTGTGTAGGTGTGTATTTATGCATGTGTGAATGTCAAATAAGGAAAGAGAAATATTAAGGCACCTGAAAAAAGAAACACCTTCATTTTCACCTGATCACCTGGTGTGATTGCTGCTGTTACCTGTAGCGATGATGTCTAAGAGATGCGTCTACATGGGATTGAAAATAGCAGAACAGACTCAAATAAGATTGAGACTTTACTAAGGCCAACAAAAGCAGATTGCGATGAACTGTGACCTTCGACGAATTATAAGACCTGTTCGCAGAATTAATTATGCCTTGATTCGTTACGTTTTTTATTATTCTCGTGTTTCCCGTTGGTCACACTATTTATGTACTCATGGTCGCATTGGCAACTTTGGTATGAGACCCCATGTATATAAATAGTAACCAAAGGAATTCACAAAAATAATAAAACAATTAACGAATGAAGGCCTAATTATTTCTATGCAAATGTCATATATTACGATCATGGCTGAACGATAAAACTATAAAAAGAATAATAAATTTAACCCAATTCTAGAACTAATTTATTTTAATATAAACTTAGAGGATGTCCTGTAATTCTAGTACTAACTTGAATATCATCTTAGAGGTTGTCCTGTAATTTTAGTACTAACTTTAATAGCATCTTTAAAAGATGTCCTGTAATTCTAGTACTAACTTGAATATCAGAGGATGTGTCATGTAATTCTAGTACTAACTTGAATATCATCTTAGAGGTTGTCCTGTAATTCTAGTACTAACTTGAATATCATCTTAGAGGTTGTCCTGTAATTCTAGTACTAACTTTAATATCATCTTAGAGGATGACCTTAAAGTACGTCATCAATATACATATCATTTCATTTTTTTGGTCACTCCTTTTGTCAACAAACTTTCAAGAATTCAGGAAGTTCCCCCTGCTTAAGGAACGTCACCCTGCTTAAAGAACTTCCCCCTGCTTAAGGAACTTCACCCTGCTTAAAGAACTTCCCTCTGCTTAAAGAACTTTCCCCTGCTTAAAGAACTTCCCCCTGCTTAAGGAACTTTCCCCTGCTTAAGGAACTCCCCCCCTGCTTAAAGAACTTCCCCCCTGCTTAAAGAACTTCTTAAGGAACTTCCCCCTGCTTAAGGAACTTCACCCTATGTCAAAAATGTTTGCCTTCTAGTCCTAATTTTTTTTTTAATTGCCTGAAATGGTGCACAAAACAATCATGTTTGGTTTCATATTTTAGAACACTTTTTAAAAATGTACAATTTAGTACATATATACATATAGATAGTAATATTGACGTCAACTATTATCAACAACTCTCCCCTGTCAACAACTTTCACACATTTTCTGATCCCCGACCTCACAATTATATATCTAATATATAGTCAGACCCTTAACTTACTATAATATAATTATTTTCCAAATCTTCCTTGTATTACATTCTTTAATTTCATCTTAATTTTAGCTTAACCATCACTTTAAATTAATCTTAATTTTAGCTTCATTTTAGTTCGATCTTAATTTTAGCTTAACCTTCACTTTAATTGATTTTTGATCTTAGCTTAACATTCACATTAATTGATTCTTAATCTGAGCTTACCCTTCACTCATTCACTTTAATTGAATCATAATTTTATCTTAATATTCACTTTAACTTAATGTTTCAATATGTTTTAACTTAATATTCACTATAATTTAATCTTAATATTAGCTTAATCATTACTTTAATTTAATCTTAATTTTAGCTTAATCTTTACTTTAATTTAATCTTAATTTTAGCTTAATCATTACTTTAATTTAATCTTAATTTTAGCTTAATCTTTACTTTAGTTTAAATTTTACTTTCGTGGAAGGAGCTAAATAAAAATTACGTCAACAATTAAGGGGAATTTGGTCTGATGCAGACCATCCGTGTTTCATACTCTCTAAAATCATCCCAGCGAAAATGTGAAACACCTAGTTATTGACTGCCCTTACCTCTCAACTGCTAGGAAAAAAACTTTTACAAACACCCTCAACAGTAACTAATTTACTGTATGAATCACCAAATCAACTTCAGAATACCTGCACTTTTTTTTTTAAAAAACATTTTTGGCGGAAGGGGTAATAAATGTGCATGTAATATTTAACATACTTTATGGGCACCCAAAAATTATTCAGCTTAGTTTATCTCTATTTTATTGTATATTTGTATATCTTCACTTTGGTTTAACCGTTTCACTTTTAGACCACATTTAACCATATTTCACTTTTGCTTAATCTTCTCTAGAATTTAACAATATTTTACCTTTGCTTAACCTTCACTAGAATTTGAACACATATCACTTTGGCTTAATCTTCTTTTTAATTTAACCATATTTCACCTTGGCATAATCATCTTTAGAATTTAACCATATTTCACCATACCTTAATCTTCTCTAGAATTTAACCATATTTCACTTTTGCTTAATCTTTTTTTAACCACATTTAGTATAATATGTTACTATATATATAAAATATGCATACATTTTTGTTGAGAATTTAATCTATTTTTTTAATTTTTACATCATTATAATAATTACTTCCGTTTAACTGCTAGTAAAAGCCGTTCATCACAGGCGATGATGACAAGAGTTGCATACTTGTCCTCTTGCATCTCAATAGTATGTGCGGCCGCCCATCTCAGGCAGTGATCACAACAGCTTCAGAATATCTTTGGTTGCATCTCTCTGCTTTATCTAGAGATGATTGAAGACTTCCCTCCTGGCATACAATTCCCTGCCACATTTGGGAAACATATGATCACAGTTGGACATCTGTTACGTGACTTTCGACGGTACTTTAACACCTCCCAACACAAACTAATCATGACCTAAAAGGTTCATTTTTATTATTTCTGCGCATTTCGTTGGTCTGTCTATGCCGTTTCTGGCAGGCGACTCCAAGTATATAAATAGTGAACAGCGAAAATTAAGACAACAATCAAAAACGTCGCGAATGAAGGCTTTTTTTTACTTTCATTTTAGAGGTCAACACTTGTACATGGTCATGGTTTGTTGTTCTTTCTATCTGGAAAAGCACACATTCTCCGGTCTGTTGTTATATCTATTCGGAAAAGCACATATTCTCCGGTTTGTTGTTCTATCTATTCGGAAAAGCACATATTCTCCGACACTCTGATATCTGATGCGTCTTGACAATGCAAACACCAGACCTTTACTGGTATTGCTGTGCCACACTGAATAATTCTGAGAGGCAGACTCTTATATAATCCTAGATTTTAATCATGCCCGCAGTGTAATCTTCATCTGTATTTAATCATTGAGTTTAATCATACCTTTTGTGTAAGCTTCGTTGGCAGTATTTCGGTCATGTGCTTAAATCAGACAAGGATAGACTTACAAACCAAGAGCTTTTATGGTCTGCGACAGAAAAACTAAAACCTGGAACGTGAGGACAATACTACGAGGAACAATCAAGAACGAGACAATGACATGACACCACCAACGAACTACAACAACTTGCAGCGACACGCGCGGTATAGAGAGAAAAGACATCTGCCTATGTGCTACCCTTGGCAGGGCCGGTCTTAGACCATTGTTAAGGCCGACCCTGACCATTGGCATCAAAGGAACAAACTAAGTGTAACCTTCATCTTTATTTAATCCTTCAATTTAGCAACCGCCATGATGTAATCGTAATCTACACTTTACTGTACTGCCTTCTATATTTGAATCCCTTTAGTGTTTTATCTCTACAATGTTGACGTACTTGATTCTTGATTAGAAACCAGTAACTTGACACTCGACGAGGCACTACCATCAGCTGAGAACCACTCTGAGTTCCAATATCTATACAAGCATATGCAGGCCCAAGGTACCAGTCAGGTGTTCATTATGTGATCTTGATAACTTTCAAGAGAGGATACAGTTTCATATCAATTGTTATCGAAATTTGTGGATAGCCCCTATAACATGTAGGTTGCTCTTGTATATGTGTTGCGACGCTTGTATGTGTTTCTGTGTTTTCACATCAAATAACTCAGTAGTTCTCAACTGTTTTGGTCCATGGTCCTCTTTGGTATACATTTTATTTTTAATTCCCCCCCCCCCTTTTTCCCCCGGCACCTAACATAGAAACAAAAAGAGTCATTTACTTTCTTTGCATCTCACCAAGCCTGTTAATCATTAACGCTATAGCTCTTATTTAGCGTTCAAATAGTTACTCTCCCTCCCCCAGACGTCAAATCTTTTCACTGTGGCCCCCAGTGTGGTTATATCACCCACACCGAGAACCACTGAGACAACTCACTAGTGTCTCAGCTCATTGCTATACACCGTATACTTTTACTTTCCTTTAAGTAGATCAACCTTTCGGAACTTCACAGCCTTTTAATATACAGTCTTATGATGTTTAGTTTATTTTATGTTTACGGATAACACTCCGTAAACTATACAGATAAATAAAAATAAAAACTCAGTTTTCTTGAGATCATTAGAAGAAGAATTGCCACGCAAAAAAAATGTGCAACTAGCTTTCAAGTTATTATATAACATGGCGCCCATAAATAGAGACACAAAGACGTCGCTTCTAATGATGATAAGACGTATTATAGTTTTTGGGTTGAGAAAACATCAAAGTGTAAACTGTTCTAGTGAGATGTCCTAGAATTAGAACATCGGGTTTTTTTTTTATAAATCCAATCGAGCTTTTCAACGAGTCACAAAACTATCAGACAGACTGGAAGCAGATGATCGCGATGATGATGTTCCTCCTTCGCAAGGAAAGATGAACATGGTATTAGTACAAGAAATGGAAAATAAAGATCCCGTTAAGTTTGATTGTTTGTATGTCACCAAAGGCTGATTGTCAATAATAGTAAAGTAAAGTTAATGCCGTAGGTGTGTGAGATGTTAGTGATCTCACATTTCAGTGGCCCTGCTAAATGTGGGCGGTAGCCATCTCCTCCCCATCGTTATATTTATTTCCCGGATTGATCTGGTGCCCATTTGAGACTGGGTCGACCCGGGATTCGACCACTTCAACTGGGAAATGAACTAGGACTACTCATATGCGAAGCCAGTGCGCTATCCACTGCTACGCTGTCCCAATATGTCAATACCAGACTCTGAAAGATATATTGCAGTGTCAGCATAAATGTAGTAGATATGTTCTCAAACTATTTTTATATTCCACCTCTAGCCAGTGCTGAATGTTTATCTTTCACCTCTAGCCAGTGCTGAATGTTTATCTTTCACCTCTAGCCAGTGCTCAATGTTTATCTTTCACCTCTAGCCAGTGCTTCATGTTTATCTTTCACCTCTAGCCAGTGCTCAATGTTTATTTTCCACCTCTAACCAGTGCTCACACTATATTTATCTTCCACCTCTATCCAGTGCTCAAAGTATGTTTATATTCCACCTCCATCTAGTGCTCAAACATGTTTACATTCCACCTCTAGCGAGTGCTCAAGCTATGTTTATCTTCACATCCGAACAAAAGGCCAAAGGCCATTAGCCAGTGAACCGCTGAATAGGCAAACAACTAAGCTATGTTTGTGTAATGTAGTACTGTCGTAAGGGCAGGGGGGGGGGGGGAGGATTATAAATTTGTCCTTGTAGTCTTCATCTTCCGCGGGTAGTTAAATATTATATTATATATTATATTTAGTTTAACCGTAGATGGGGTTTAACCGTTCCAGTAGACTTATAAAAGCTATTAGCTCTTGGAAAAACACACCTTCTTTATGACGCATTAGACTATTTCCGTAATTTACATTGATCAGTATAACTATACTTTGTGTAATAGCCATTGGAAACCACGATAATAGTAAAAATGTGTCATTTTAGAAGACGTGTTTTCCCATTAGTTGTTAGGCCTTATAACGCGGATGGTCATGATTGAACCCTTCCCCCCCCCTTCCCAAACAGCCCTCCACATATCTACGACATTGACAATACAACCAACTTTACCTCTGGTCGTCGCAACAGTGTGTTGTTTCGTTCGTTTTGTCACTGTTTCGCCAATTTTTTCATATCCATAAATCATTCACGACCTTCCGGTATTCGTCTTTTCATTTTTATCTATTATTCCATGATGTGTTCATACAGTGTCATCTTTTTTAACTCGTTGTGTTATATTTTTATATTTTGTTCTTCAGAAAGGTCATAAATTTTAAATTTCTTGTGTTTTCTTCTGTGCCTGTAGATATAGGTAAATCTGGTTGAATGTTATTACAGTTGTTGTGATTTAACCTTCTGCCTATGATGTTATGTTTCTTCTTCTGCTCCAATTCTCAAACACCTGCTTATTATCAGGACACGATACAGAGAACAGAATGTGTTATGTAATGGTTTACAGATCAGCTGCGATATCTGCCCTTTTCAGCCTAACACATGCTACTTCAGCATAGCTTCGGTTTACTCCTTACAAGAAATAACACTGGTAAATGAAATCATAGATGGTACTGATTCCCTTTTCCGTGTCCAGAATCAAGAAAATGGGCTTGATTAGTGTGAAGGATGCGTGCTTAGAACTGATTCCCTTTTCCATGTCCAGAATAAAGAAACTGGGCTTGAATAATGTGTAGTATGTGGGCTTAGGACTGATTCCCTTTTCCGTGTCCAGAATAAAGAAACTGGGCTTGAATAGTGTGTAGTATGTGGGCTTAGGACTGATTCCCTTTTCCGTGTCCAGAATAAAGTAACTGGGCTTGAATAGTGTGTAGTATGTGGGCTTAGGACTGATTCCCTTTTCCGTGTCCAGAATAAAGAAACTGGGCTTGAATAGTGTGTAGTATGTGGGCTTAGGACTGATTCCCTTTTCCGTGTCCAGAATAAAGAAACTGGGCTTGAATAGTTTGTAGTATGTGGGCTTAGGACTGATTCCCTTTTCCGTGTCCAGAATCAAGAAAATGGGCTTGATTAGTGTGAAGGATGCGTGCTTAGAACTGATTCCCTTTTCCATGTCCAGAATAAAGAAACTGGGCTTGAATAATGTGTAGTATGTGGGCTTAGGACTGATTCCCTTTTCCGTGTCCAGAATAAAGAAACTGGGCTTGAATAGTGTGTAGTATGTGGGCTTAGGACTGATTCCCTTTTCCGTGTCCAGAATAAAGTAACTGGGCTTGAATAGTGTGTAGTATGTGGGCTTAGGACTGATTCCCTTTTCCGTGTCCAGAATAAAGAAACTGGGCTTGAATAGTGTGTAGTATGTGGGCTTAGGACTGATTCCCTTTTCCGTGTCCAGAATAAAGAAACTGGGCTTGAATAGTTTGTAGTATGTGGGCTTAGGACTGATTCCCTTTTCCGTGTCCAGAATAAAGAAACTGGGCTTGAATAGTGTGTAGTATGTGGGCTTAGGACTGGTTCCCTTTTCCGTGTCCAGAATAAAGAAAATGGGCTTGAATAGTTTGTAGTATGTGGGCTTAGGACTGATTCCCTTTTCCGTGTCCAGAATCAAGAAAATGGGCTTGATTAGTGTGAAGGATGCGTGCTTAGAACTGATTCCCTTTTCCATGTCCAGAATAAAGAAACTGGGCTAGAATAGTGTGTAGGATGCGTGCTTAGAACTGATTCCCTTTTCCATGTCCAGAATAAATAAACTGGGCTTGAATAGTGTGTAGTATGTGGGCTTAGGACTGATTCCCTTTTCCGTGTCCAGAATAAAGAAACTGGGCTTGAATAGTGTGTAGTATGTGGGCTTAGGACTGATTCCCTTTTCCATGTCCAGAATAAAGAAACTAGGCTTCAATAGTGTGCAGGATGCGGGCTTAGGACTGATTCCCTTTTCCGAGTCCAGAATAAAGAAACTGGGCTTGAATAGTGTGCAGGATGTGGGCTTAAGAAATGTTTGTCCTCCAACAAAGAACTAGAACTGTCAGTCATCGTGTAATGATGGATACACTAAAGTGGAGATGTGAGCGTTTATGTACTTGTTTAGAGTGAAATAAATGATGATCCGATGACTAAATAACTTCTGATATAATATTTAAAGATGATACAATATAACATGCTTTACATTAGATCACATACACAACATACTAGCCCACCGACATACAGTTCGTCATATTAGATCACATACACAACATACTAGCCCACCGACATACATTCCATCATGGTGGTGTGGGAGAGGGTCTAGTGATTCTCCGACGATATTTTTACTGGCCGAAAGACTCCATTCTTCAGCATTCCAACATACAGCAGAATGCAACACTTGGACAAGTCTCCAACATCCATTAGTATTCAACACTTGGACAAGTCTCCTACATCCAGTAGTATTCAACACTTGCACATGTCTCCAACATCCAGCAGTATTCAACACTTAGACAAGTCTCCAACATCCATCAGTATTCAGCACCTAGACAAGTCTCCAACATCCATCAGTATTCAACACTTAGACATGTCTCCAACATCCAGCAAGCAGTATTCAACACTTGGACAAGTCTCCAACATCCAGCAGTATTCAACACTTGCACAAGTCTCCAACATCCAGCAGTATTCAACACTTGGACAAGTCTCCAACATCCATCAGTATTCAACACTTGGACAAGTCTCCAACAGCCAGCAGTATTCAACACTTGGATAAGTCTTCAATATCCAGAATTATTCACCACTTGGACAGTCTCCAATATCCAGCAGTATAAAACACTTGGACAAGTCTTCAATATCCAGCATTATTCAACACTTTGACAAGCCTGTAACATCCAGCAGTATTCAACACTTGGAAAAGTCTCCAACATCTAGCATTCAACACTTGGACAAGTCTTCAATATCCAGCATTATTCAACACTTGGACAAGTCTTCAATATCCAGCATTATTCAACACTTGGACAAGTCTTCAATACCCAGCATTATTCGACACTTGGACAAGTCTTCAATATCCAGCATTATTCAACACTTTGACAAGCCTGTAACATCCAGCAGTATTCAACACTTGGAAAAGTCTCCAACATCTAGCATTCAACACTTGGACAAGTCTTCAATATCCAGCATTATTCAACACTTGGACAAGTCTTCAATATCCAGCATTATTCAACACTTGGACAAGTCTTCAATACCCAGCATTATTCAACACTTGGACAAGTCTTCAATATCCAGCATTATTCAACACTTGGACAAGTCTCCAACATTCAGCAGTACTCCACTTGGAAAAGACATTTCCTACCCAGAAGGAGTTTATATGTATATGTAAAACATATGTTCAACCATTATGCATGCAGTCATCCATTCACATAAACTCATATAGCCAATTATTGGTGTCAATCGCCCTTGTGTTGCCGGGACCCGAAAGGGGAGCAAAGAATAGCAACACTGTTTACCTTCCATGCATGTCGTAAAAGGCGACTAAGGGGTTCTGGGGTGGAGTTGGCTGTCCCATCCCATATAGGGTCAGTGACCCAAAGCCATGCTGAAGTCGGCTGTGTCCGGCCGAAAGGCGCAGATATCGCAGCAATGCTGTAAACTATGACGCAACGCTTTCAATTCTCCGGACTACATCCTGTTAATCTGCAGGAGTTTCAAAATGCACGCAGAAGAAGAAGATAAAGAAGATGAATTGGTGTCAATGTTAGCCATTTTTGATTACACAGGCAATATTTTGTTATTGTTTTATGTTCGTTCTCTGATAACTAATACGAAGATAAAATTCGTGTCATTTCCGATGTGCACAGAGACAGTACGTCTAATTGCGCCAGACAAGTTCACTGACTTCGAAACACCTCTTGCGAGATAGACGTACTCGACCCAAACCTAATCCCTGATTACCGCATTCTCTGAGACTGCCACCCAGGGACATGTTTTAGCCTTTAAGTCCAAGGACACAGTGGGTGATAAACCGTTACGGCGTAGATTCGATACACATTAATTGCCTGACAACAGATCGGAAGGTTGTCACAAGTTAGGGAAGCCCACCCGAATAAAAAGTATCCCGAAATTGGATGAGCTGAACTGTAGGGTACAAATAACGCATCTATGTTGTAAACTGGTAGCGGCAGCACAACGTACTTCATACTCCCCGACGGATACGACTCATATGACCTTCGTAGCATGTGATCAATGATATAAACTACGTAACTTAAAGCCGACGAAGTAGAACACGGGTTGTTTCGTCGATTTCCTAGTCCTGCGTCTGAGTGTTTCATTAACAAATGTTTAATTATCTTTCAAATGCTTAACAGCTTTGAGGTCCGTCACTCTCGTACAAATAGGTATCAGAATAAATGTACTAGAGTAAAGAGTCTGGTGATATGCTGCACAACAACATTCCCAAATCAACATGTCAATGAAAATACATGTGTTTGGTACCGTATTCATCATGCGCCCCAGTAATGTCAGAAGTTTCCCAGTTTCTAAAGATAAAATACTATGTGATCACAACTGGAACATGTAGGGATGCAATCTCTGAAAACATACTCTCTAAAAATCCTTCTAACAATCTGTTGAAGGATATATTGTTCTTCTATGATTCTTCTTCTTCTAGTTCACACAAAGGATATATTATTTACGGTCGTCAAATTAACAGAACCTCGTCTTTCCTTCTCGCTGAATTTTGGTGCTTACAAGTTAAGGACGATGTAACACGCAAATCTCATTTCTACATATTTTAAGATATAGTGATGTGTGATCTTCACGTCTTCTGCCAACAATCTGTGACTCTTCACGTCTTCTGTCAACAATCTGTGACTTCACATCTTCCGTCAACAATCTGTGAAAGATTGTCCTATTTAGTGGCTATCATGTTTATAGAGCATCCGAAGAGCGTTTTTTTTTCGACAATGAGCAATAGACTCAATCTAGGTTAATGCACATGATGTATATAAAGTCGCTTTGTACCAGTTTTCGTTGATTGTTATACTACGTCCATATATTGTCTATATTTAGCGACGTTATTGACGCTACAGTTTCCATGGAAAAACGACAGCTTTAGTTAATGGCGTATTGGGTACGGTGATTAGTACCACAATGGGGTTATTTCTACAACAAATGTCGTTGAACGTATGAATCAAATTTCTAATCTTTTTACGATGAGAAATATGTGAATCAGCGAACTTCTGCACAAATATCTAGTTATGTTTTACATATATTTTGCCACCATTACAAACACTTGTTCAACATCGAATAGTTTTTGTACTGTGTTTAGCAGCATTATTGATCAGAAAATAACAGTTAACATTGCAAATATCATCGATCTCCAGTAACGCTGTACATTGGACAATGGAAATACACATTATTCAATCACGTCATGACACACACATATATTTCATTTCAAATTCAGTTCACTGCGATGTAATAGACGCCATGTACAATGCGCAATACGTGATTTAAACAGACATAGATCAAATACGTTTGTTTCAAAGACAGACTGGAGACACAATTTGATAGAAATAAACGTACATATTACTACATCAAACGTACTCATCCGGCAATTATGCAGTATTTTATGTATTCTTCTTCTTTTTGTTGTTTGTGTGAATGTTTCACTTCTTCTCTATGTTGTGTGTATGTATGTTTCTCCTCTTCCCTTGGTTGTGTGTGTGTGTTGCTCTCCTTCCCTATGTTGTGTGTGTGTGTGTGTGTGTGTTGTTTTTCATCCCTTTGTTGTGTGTATATGTTTATCTTCTTTCCTATGGTGTGTGTGTATATATATTTCTCGTCTTCCATATACAGTGTGTATTTGTTGTTCTCCTCTCTGTTTTGTTTGTTCTTCTTCTTTTCTCTTTGTTGTTGTTCTCTCTGTTGTGTTTGTTGTTCTTCCCTCTGCTGTCTTTGTTGTGTTCCTTCAGTTCTGTTTATTAGGTTTCTTTCTGATGTATTTGTTATTCTTTTCTCTGTTGTGTTTGTTGTTCTTCTCTCTGCTGTGTGTGTTGCTCTTCCCTCTATTGTGTTTGTTGGCCTTTCCTCTGTTCTGTTTATTATTCTTCAATCGGTTGTTTTTGTCGTTTTTCCCTCTGTTGTGTTTGCTGTTTTTCCCACCCAGAATTTTGTGATCAAATGTTAAAAAACGATGAAACGTGTTCAACTCATTTCTACTTATGTTAAGACATGGTACTGTGAGATCTACACGTTCTCTCTTCACTCGAGCATTATATTGCCCTTCTAACAATCTGTGAAGTGATATCCTATTTTATTGTCATCAAGTTTACAGAGCCTCCAGAGAAAGTTTTTTACATCGACTCTCCCTGAGATTTCTAGTTTTAATACATGTCTTTTTATTCTCTTTATCTCTATATTTTTCTCTCTATCTCTCTCTGTCTCTCTATCTCTTTATATCTCTCTGTTTCTACATATCTCTCTATCTCTCTAATCTCTCTCTATATCTATTTATCTCTATTTATATATCTATCTATCTATATCTATATATCTATATATCTATATTATCTATCTCTATCTATCTCTCTATCTCTCTGTCTCTATAACTCTCTCTCTATCTCTCTATCTCTCTGTCTCTATAACTCTCTATAACTCTCTATCTCTCTCTATCTCTCTGTCTCTATAACTCTCTATCTCTCTCTATCTCTCTCGATCTCTCTGTCTCTATAACTCTCTATCTCTCTATCTCTCTCTATCCCTCTGTCTCTATAACTCTCTATCTCTCTCTATCTCTCTATCTCTCTGTCTCTATAACTCTCTATCTCTCTCTATCTCTCTCTATCTCTCAAGCACGTATGTACTCCATAGTTGAACTCTTGCTTATCGGCATATCGTGACTAAGAGAACATTACACAATGAACTCATGTGATGTACTTAATAGCACATTCCAACAGCCACAGTCTCAACATAAGTACCTATTTCAGGAAATAACTCTGCTCGCTGTGTCATTATAGTTAGCTATTCATTGAAGTTAGCTCACTCCAAGGTGAGTGTTAAAATAGCATGATGTATCAGGGACAAACCAGATTCTAAATTTAGATACATGTGTGTAGAAATTGTTACCACAAGATGCAAACCTCACGAATAAAATGTGTACAGTGTTCTCAATACCCTACGTTCTTATACTTGATCAGTTTAACACACTTCGAGCCACTTAAAAGCAGCCTCGAGTATTTCCACGTGTTGTCATATACACCTAAACTTTATTAATTGTCTTTCAAACGCCCTTTCTTAAAACTATTCTAGAAATTGTAAATTTAGCTTCAAAGATTTGTTTTAATGAGTTTCAGGAAAATTAAATAAAACAAGTCAATATGAAAACTATTTTTCTTCTTCTTTCGTTCACTTGAAATGTGTCTATAACTGTATGGAAACATTTCTTCCGTATTGTCTTTGGTGATTATGTAAAGTTGTTCATTTTGTGTTGGTTGGTTGGCCATGAAAGAAAAGCCTATTATATTGTCAAATAGGTCTCTCTGACTTGCGAGTGTGAGTTCATATTGGTTATATAATGGCGTATCTATCTATCTATATAAACTGTGTCCCTTGTTTGTTTTGCGGCGTCAGGAGTGGAAGAGCTCTGTGGAGATTACCTTCTTTTGAGCTCTTTGTAAGCTTGTTCCTGTGGCTTCTTTGATTTCTGCGATCCATCTTTTACATGGTCTGCCTCTGGCTTTATAACCGTTATGTCTATGTGTCATGGCCATTTGTGACATGCTATGTGTCGGTAGTCTGGAAGTGTGTGAAAACCACTTGATCTGTTGTCTTTTGATGTGTTCCAATACTGGTATGGTTTTGGTTATCTGTCTAATGTTATCGTTTCTAATTCTATCTCGTAATGACACTCCGAGTATTCTTCGCAAACATGTAATTTCTGTTGTCACAATTTTCTTTTGTCTTGTGCTGTCATTGTCCAGGTTTGGCACTGGTAGCACAGTGATGGGATAATAATAGTCTTATATAATGCAACTTTAATGGCGTATAAGCATCGAAAACCTAAGAACCAATAACGAATCATGCCCAGACTATTCCTTGATATTGTCAACCAGGAATTTCTTTGACCGCATCTTCTCCTTCCACCAGTGACTGTTCCTTACGAAATAGTTTTAGTATATGCGCCGTCGCTTGTTACGTGTCTAAACCAGATGAATCAAAATCTTGTTGACTACTAGTCTATGTACGACGGAACTCTGATGTTTCTTTCCATGGACATATAGATTACATATTGTTTGACATATACACATAGACTCCATCTGAGTATCAGACATATTCTCCAAGTACTCTATACTATAGAAGGTTGAAGCCTACACCAGTATGCTCAACATTGACTAACAATAATCAGAGTGATGACTTTTGCTTTTATGGATAACGGTTTTGTCTGATGCGATATCAATGATGTATCATGTTCGTCGTACAGTATGCCCTTGACATTTGAACCTCAGTCTAAGGTAGATTGACAAACAAGAAAAGATTTAAACTGAATCTGTGCGTATTTTTCTATGAAGCCACAAAGACATAGAAATAGTGACAGTACTCTTATTGTTGGATGATGATGATGATGATGATGATGATGATGATGATGATGATGATGATGATGATGATGATGATGATGATGATGATGATGATGATGATGATGATGATGATGATGATGATGATGATGATGATGATGATGATGATGGTTGTCAGCGTATCCCCTAATTTCCCTCAGTCGCCTCCTACGACATACCTACAAAGAAGACTTATTCAAGGTTGATCTAGTGACACTGATAGTTGCCACCCGATAATTCGTTTGCTGGTTGGAGGGCATTGCCAGTCTTAATTTCCAGCCTCTCCTGGCTGAACTAAACCCCATCTCCGCGACAAGGAGTTGTCTTCTATGGAGCTGATACGTCACAACATTACTGCATGTCAAGCTACTACGCATACCATGGCCCGAAAACCGATCGTCATTTAACCCTGGCGACGCTTTACAGTAAACGTAGAGAAAAGACAATAGTTAAGTAGATAGAAAAGAACTAGGAAATTATATACAGCATACATACAGCTTACATACATATTACACACAGTTTACACACAGCTTACATGCAGCTTACATGCATCTTACACACAATTTACATGCAGCTTACATACATCTTACACAGCTTACACAAGGTTTACACATAGCTTACACACATCTTACATGCAGCGTATATACATCTTACACAGCTTACACAAGGTTTACACATAGCTTACATACATATTACACACAGCTTAGATACATTTAACACATAGCTTACACACAGTTTACATCCATCTTACATACATCTTACATACAGCTTACACAAGGCTTACACACAGCTTACATACAGCTTACTTACATCTTACACACGGCTTACACAAGGCTTACACACAGCTTACACACAGCTTGCATACAGTTTACACACAACATACATACAGCTTACAAATAGTTTACACACAGCTTACACACAGCTTACACAGCTAACACAAAGCTAACACACAGCTTACATACAGCTTACACACAGCTTGCATACAGTTTGCAAACATCTTACTTACAGCTTACATATAGTTTACATACAGCGTACACCCCGTTTACATGCAGCTTACACACATCTTACATTTATTACATCATTTAATTTATATTTACGCGCTCAAGAATGCACATTACTAACAGAAATCATTAATAGAATTACTCAAACACACTTAGGGGAAGTCTAAAAACAAAACGTCAACAATTGTGTGCCAGTAATGTACCCCCACCGTGTTGCCTCCACCGTGGGGTTACCCCTACAGTGTCAACAACTTGTCACGAATTCAGGAACACACCTCCTGATTAATTATGCCATTCCTCCCCCCTCCTTCCCCCCCCCCACCTCCATATAAAATGTTTTGGCGGTAAAAGTACACAACATATAATTATTTTTCATAATTAAAGAATTTAAATGGTTTATAGCAAAGGAATTGTTGATGTCAACTTTTGTCAAACCCTACTCTTGTCAACAACCGTCAAACTCTACACTTGTTAAAAACCGTTACACCATACCCTTCTCAACAACCATCAAACTGTTTCAGACATCCTCCATTTCGTATCTATCTGTCTATTCTATCTGTCTATCCATCTATCTATCTATCTATCTATCTATCTATCTATATATCTATATATCTATCTATCTATTCTATCTATCTATCTATCTATCTTTCTATCTATCTATCTATCTATCTTTCTATCTATCTATCCATCCATTTATCTATCTATCTATATATCTATCTTTCTATCTATCTATCTATCTATCTATCTATCTATATATATATCTATCTATCTATCTATCTATCTATCTGTCTATCTATCTATCTATCTATCTATCTATCTATCTATCTATCTTTCTATCTATCTATCTATCTATCTACTATTCTATCTGTGTGTATATTATGTCTATGCATCTATCTATTCTATCTGTGTATATATATCTATCTAATCTATATATATATTCTATCTATCCATTGTATTTTCTCTGTTTTTGCTGTAAGGCGTCGCAGGAATGAATGACAATTGCTTTTTGGGCTATGTCATGTTTGGTTGCTTGATAGTCATATGACGTATTCCTTCCAGAACGTTGTCTTCCCAATGAACTCTCTGAACCTCTCTCTGTCTTTGGCGATGTGGCTTGCATTCTCTAGCGATGTATTTATGTTATCTTTAATGTCGTCAGTCCATCGTCTTCTTGGTCTGCCCTATCTCCACTACCCAGGTACTCTTCCCTCCATTATTTGTCTTTCTAAACAGTTCGCCCTCTAACTTCACTGCAGCCTTTTGATCTTGGTAAAGTTCCTCTATTAAATGAATCAGATGTCTTGGTAAACCCATGCTGTTCATTATCTCCCATAGTTTCTGGTGCTGGACGCAGTCGAACGTTCTGAGTAATCTATGAAGCACATGTGCAGGTCAGTTGAGAATTTCCTATACTTTTCTATGATCAATCTCATGTTACGGATGTGGTCGATTGATAGGCAGTAATATTTGTGACTTGTCAGAACGTTGGTAACTCCTCCAAAACACATTCCTCTTATTTACCAATAATACAAAGAAATAATTAATCATATCTTCCAATTATGTACATCTACTTACTGTATATAGTAGATCTTTTTAAAGTGTTTTCTTATATGTAGTAGATGTGTTTAAAGTGTTTTCTTATATGTAGTAGATGTGTTTAAAGTGTTTTCTTATATGTAGTAGATCTGTTTAAAGTGTTTTCCTATAATTATTTCTTCTCTCTCCCCGGTCACTAGCTATCTCTCTCGCTCTCCCTCTCTCTCTATGTTTCTCTCTTTCTTTCTAGATGTCCCACCCACTTGATGTTTTATTACTCCCTAACTCGCCTTACTTGTCCAATCTGTCCATCATTTCTTTTTTCCTAAAATCTAATCTACTTATTCTATCTACGTCGCAAACTTCACAAACTTGACCTCTGTGAGGCCGGGGGTAGACCGCCATATTGGTTGTTATTGAGTCGGGTGCATTGGAAGCCCTTCAAAAACTGTTCACTGTATAGCAACGTCTCCTTCTCGTGCCTTGTCGAGAAAACGTTGATCAATGTGCCCAAATTGTGGCTGTATCAAGGAGCTAGCTCGTGAACCGAATGGAACCTTGACGTTTCGCGAAAAGAACGAGCCCTTAACGTTTGGTGTGGAAACGAGTTCTTGGCATTTCTTGAAAGGAACGAACGCTCATTAGGCAGGGAACATGAGTTATTTTATTGATATTTTGTTGTTTATAGCCACACGTGGCGCCATATTTCAATAAAGGAGTGATGTCCTTGCGACTCCGCATTTAGTGTATTGAATCTAACTATGTCATTTGATTGGCTTGTATACATGACTCTTGACCCGGATATGAAGAAAGATGCACACAATATGTTGCGACTGCATTATTTATGCTTCCTCATAGACATACAGAAACTGAAATCTATAATATTTTTTTTTAAAATAGAGATTTATGCAAAGTTGTGATTGAGATTTTAGATGTTGCATGTCAACATTTTGAAGGTGTAACGGGTGGCCGAGAGGTTAGATTGCTGGTCTCACACTCGAATTTCCTGTAACTCCCTAACGGGAAAAACATAGTATGACAGTGTTTTTTTAAATATATATATTGTCAACAGAAATATTGGTGTATTGAAACACATATATATTGACACACACACAAATACAAACACACATATATTGACACACACACAATTATGACATCTATTGGTAAATTACAATACAAGTATACTGTTCTCATTTCTTGTGTTGTTTAGTGTTACATTATTATTATTATTATTATTCGTTCATTATTATTGCTAGTTGTCTTTATTATTATTAATACTAGTATTATGTTGTTGTTATTATTATTATTACTATTATTGCTATTGTTATTATTATTTTTACTATTACTATTAGTAGTAGTAGTAGTAGTAGTAGTAGTAGTAGTATTATCATTGTTGTTATTATTATCATTAATGTTATTATTGTTATTATTAGTATTATTATTACATTATCCGGCTCTGTGTTGGAGATTACATTATATGGCTCTGTGTCTGTCAAGTAGAGTGTGCGTCTATGGCGGCCAAGATTTTGAATTCAAATCCCGCCACAGGCACACTGCTCACTCGGACAGTTCGGAAAAAAATAACAAGCTATCCAACGTACTTTTTAATTACCTAGAAAGTAAAAAAAAGTCAATAATGATGGCTTCATGGCTACGTCCTGAATAGGATAAACTATTAATTGTTATTATTATGGCTAGGATTGTTATTAATAATGTTATTATTCTTGTTGCTATCACTATTATAATTATTACTTTTATTGTTTAATTTGTTATTGCATTCAGATTGTTGAGGGAAGTCTATAATTTAGTTTGACTTCAGTAATTTCTAGTTTGACTTCAACAATTTCTAGTTTGGCTTCAGCAATTTTCTAATTTGGCATCACCAATTTTCTAGTTTGGCTTCAGCAATTTTCTAGGTTGGCTTCAGCTATTTTCTAGTTTGACTTCCGCAATTTTCTAGTATCGCTTCAGCAATTTTTTTAGTTTGGCTTCAGCAATTTTCTATTTTGGCTTCAGCGATTTTCTAGTTTGGCTTCAGCAATTTCTAGACAACGTTTACAATCAGTAGTTTATCAATGTATTCAGAATTTAACTGCGATAGTGCAGCCGATTTTTTCTTGAGCTCTCAAACTCCCGCTGGATCCCTCCTGTAACAGAATTAGTCCTACCCGATTTGCAGCAGGATATTGTATAAAGAATTGAGATGCATGTTTATACGTTTTATTTGTACCAATGTCCGACAAATCCGTTTTCGGCTGGGCAGCAGATTTATAATCCGATGCAGGACAATTTATAATAATTGTGAAACTTGCTTGTTACTTCACAGCCAGAGTGTCGGGCTTTTTTGCTACTGTTGTAGTTGTTATTGTTGTGTTATTGTTGTGTTATTATTGAATTATTGTTGTTTTTGTCGATAATGTTTTTGTTACTACTGCTGATGTTCATGTGTTCATGTTATTATTATTATTTTGTTATTGTTATTGCTACTGGTGTTTTGTGGTTTTTGCTGTTGTTCTTTTTTTTGTTGCTATTTCTGTTGCTAGTATTATTTTGTTGTTACTACTTTTGCAATTCTTGCCACCTCTTCTGTTGCTGCTGTTGGTGTTGTGATATTTGTTTTGCTTTATTGTTTCCACTGTTAACGCTGTTGTGTTTATTGTTATTGTTATTATTATTATTATTATTATTATTATTATTACTGTAGTGTTACTACTATTGTTAATGTTGGTGCTGTTGTTATTATTATTGGGATGCAACAGGTTTTTTTGTTGTTTTTTTGGCCTTTCCATGTTTTGCAGATAACCGAAACAATAAAAGCACCTCTACGTGGGTATCTCATATGAATTCGTTTTGAAGCTCCTGCACAACAACTGATTGACGCTATAGGATAGATCGTGCTGTACGAGAATTGATTGCTCCAAAATAAACCATATTTCCAAACGGTCCCTTCAGTCCCTACAGCTTGCAAAAGTGTTTAATCACAGTATGCCATTCTGTAAAGTTCTTTCCAAAATTCATGTGACTCACTTGAGCATAATTTTTCGAATACTAGCAGATGCATAGCAACCATTTTTCGAAATTAGTCTTATGCACATCACGACATTATTAATTCATGTTTATACATTAATAGGTAGATTGGTAACTGCACAAATATGTTTTTGCTATATAGTACTGCATAAACAAAAAAATGGTACTCATATTTTAGATTTTACCGTAATACATAACATTGTGAGTGCAAAGGCGTATCCTAACTTCATATAATAACAGGAAAAGTTATCATTATTTCCAGAGTGTATACCAACCACTGTCCGGCTCTGTGGCGAAGTGGTACAGGGCGCGTCTGTGACGGCAAAGGTACTGAGTTCGTTCCTCGCCACAGGCAATTGTGCATCCGGACCGTTCAGAAAACAATGGCGAACTACTGAACGTATTTATATTGCCTAGAAAATCACTACAGCCAAAAAATGCTGGGTTGATAGCTACGTGCTGGATATCAACCAACCAGTTTTTATATTTGATCATTCCATAAATAAAGGTGACTGCAAACATAGCATTGTTAGAAGCAAAACAATGAAATACCAGTTGATTTTGTCCGTGATGTTGTTATTTGGTCGGTGATATTGTTATTTGGTCCGTGATGTTGTTATTTGGTCGGTGATATTGTTATTTGGTCCATGATATTGTTATTTGGTCGATGTGAGAAGCAATGCAATAAAATACCAGTTGATTTTGTTAAAAGTCCGTGATATTGTTATTTGGTCCGTAATATTGTTATTTTGTCAGTAATATTGCTATTTGGTCGGTGATATTGTTATTTGGTCTGTGATATTGTTATTTGGTCCGTGATATTGTTATTTGGTCCGTGATATTGTTATTTGGTTCGATGTGAGAACAACAGAG
This sequence comes from Meghimatium bilineatum, assembly GCA_034231615.1. NCBI lineage: Eukaryota > Metazoa > Mollusca > Gastropoda > Stylommatophora > Philomycidae > Meghimatium > Meghimatium bilineatum. The sequence goes on from CM067299.1 coordinate 9,311,161, forward strand.
TTTGACGCATCAACTATTTTATTCGGATTCTGAAGACTCGAAAAGATGGACTCTGCTAAGGGCTGGATAAAATGCAAACCATCTCGTTGCCAATATATATATGCCTCCTGAAATAAATGCTCCTTACATTTGATCCAGTACTCAATATATAGTTGTGTGATGGCATAGATTGTTGTGTTTGTTACATCACAAAGTTTGACAGTCTTGCTTAGTGCGACATATTGACGTTTGACTGCAGAACGCACAAGTTCAATTGGATTGAGATGTGAATAGTTAGATGGTAGCCGAAGAGAAATATGACCATGCTCAGCGATGATTTTGTCAATTGCGAAAGTCTTCGTCCTCTTTGCCAAGTTCTACCACAATTCTAACAACTCTCATTTGAATTTATTGCTGCAATAAGATACATTTTCTTTTGCAAGCCATGTCGTGATTTCTTGTTTTCTGCTTGCTGAAGTTGGAACTTTGTCACCATGCGCTACTACGTTATGATAGCAGACACTGGTAGAAATGTGTTTCAACTAATCAATTCCTGAAAATAATTCCATTAATTTCGGTGTGATAGTCTCTAGCATCTGTAGATAATGCTTGGACAACACGTTCTACAAGACCATTTGTGTTACTGCCTGCATGACCTTTTACAAATGCGTTTGCCTTTGCTGCTCGGAATTTCCCTTTTCTTAGTTCCGTCAAGTGATTGCCACTCTTTATCAAATGTATGGTGAGCATTTACTCACGATTCATTCGGATATATTATTTGATAACCTTCCATCCTACACTCACGTACCTGCCTAAGATATGTACATGGTGCAGATATGTGGTGCGTTCTCTCATGTAATATATTCTTGCCTGTAAGAGATTTCCAAAAAGTGAAACCGCTGCACCTAACAACCCTCCATAATGCGGTTTTAGAAATATTAATATCACAATGACTGCGCAGACGAATTTTCTTGTGAAAGTGACCATATGCTACATTCAGTTTTGACAATTCAGTTAGAATTATGTCCATATCTAATAGTTCGTAGATGGCTAATAAACGTTATTCGAGCTTCAAATGTCCTTGGACAGTTTGGGCATGGAATGACAATTGTAGAAAGTTTTTGTACTATCCGTGACGATCTAGCTACCTTCCGTTGTTAGCTGCTGCATTTCTCCTCTTTTCACAAGATGATGCGCCCTTTTTTTTTTACTGTAGAGTGCCATGTAGATCTCTTGTGTGCAAGTTCTTCCTATGTATCTTGGTTTATTTCAAAACCTTTCAGTGATCGCTTTTTATTTTATTTTTTTGTGTGGCCAACTTGAGATCATTTACCCTTCTCCAGCTCACCACAGAGAAGTATCTTTGGCAGAACATGATCTGACATACCAATCAGATTTAGCCCAACAAATCTGTGTCTGCATCAGAATAGTGTCAAACTATGGATTTCGGATCTGTCAAGGACAGTGGTATCCATAATCTTGCCTTACCATCTGATGTTCATAACTTTTCTGAGACAAGTTGTGTGAAATTAATTGAGTTTCCTCACATGGCGTCTATACACAGCCCATGTTTCACCAGCGAATAACAGCACTGGGAATCACCAGTATTCTATAAACTGTCATTTTAGTCTGTAGGTTAATGTCATTTCTATGTCCCACATTTGCGTGCAATCTGCCGAAAGTGCTTCATACCGTTGCGATCCTTGTATACACTTCATCATCAAAGTTCGCATTTTGTCATAAAGTACTGCCTAGGTATGTGAATCTATGTGTTGTGCCATTTACCTTAATATAGGGCTCGAGATATTTTTTGCCAGGTTCTCGCTGTAACATAACTTCTGTTTTTCCTACGTGTTTATAGTAAGCCCAAAGTTGGTACACACTTTGGAGAATATATCTCTAATACTTTGTAGAACAACGTCGGGGTTGACATTTAGGGCACAGTCATTAGCAAACAGGAGATCCCTGATTGTGTATGATTTGATTGTGGTTGTTGCTCGGAGCCGCCGAAAGTTGAATAATTTTCCATCTTTGCGATATATGATGTCTACTCCCAAGTCTAGATCTCTGAAAGCATCATCCAACATAACAGAGAACAGGATGATAAACAGAGTACATGCTAATACACATCCTTGTTTTACTCCATTTGAGACAGAAAACATTTCAGATAACTCTCCATCATCCTGAACTCTAACTTGCATTCCATCATGCAATTGCTGCAACATTAACGTAAAATGACTTGCGCTGTGGATTACATTAATACAAATTAGTAATGACAGAATTAAGCAGTTCTTATTAATGTTATAATTATAATCAGACGTTCAGGACGAACAGCAAACTGAACAAGAATAGATCATATGAGGAATGAAAAGATTACGAACGACATAGTTGCACAATGCAAATATCTGAGACAAATACATGAGCTTCTCATAGTTACACAATGCAAATATTTGAGACAAATTCATGAGCTTCTCATAGTTACACAATGCAAATATCTGAGACAAATACATGAGCTTCTCATAGTTACACAATGTAAATATCTGAGACAAATACATGAGCTTCTCATAGTTACACAATGCAAATATTTGAGACAAATTCATGAGCTTCTCATAGTTACACAATGCAAATATTTGAGACAAATACATGAGCTTCTCATAGTTACACAATGCAAATATCTGAGACAAATACATGAGCTTCTTATAGTTACACAATGTAAATATCTGAGACAAATACATGAGCTTCTCATAGTTACACAATGTAAATATCTGAGACAAATACATGAGCTTCTCATAGTTACACAATGCAAATATCTGAGACAAATACATGAGCTTCTCATAGTTACACAATGTAAATATCTGAGACAAATACATGAGCTTCTCATAGTTACACAATGCAAATATTTGAGACAAATTCATGAGCTTCTCATAGTTACACAATGCAAATATTTGAGACAAATACATGAGCTTCTCATAGTTACACAATGCAAATATTTGAGACAAATACATGAGCTTCTCATAGTTACACAATGCAAATATCTGAGACAAATACATGAGCTTCTCATAGTTACACAATGTAAATATCTGAGACAAATACATGAGCTTCTCATAGTTACACAATGCAAATATTTGAGACAAATTCATGAGCTTCTCATAGTTACACAATGCAAATATTTGAGACAAATACATGAGCTTCTCATAGTTACACAATGCAAATATCTGAGACAAATCAATGCGTGTAGGATGGAAGGTTATGACATAATATATCCCAATGAATTGTGAATAAATGCTCACCATACATTTGATAACAGAGTGGCAATCACTTAACGGAACTAAGAAAAGGGAAATTCCAAGCAGCAAAGGCAAACGCATTTGTTATAGTCATGTGAACAATAACGTAAATGGTTTTGTCAGTGGGGCAGAACTTATTGTCCATGCATTATCTACAGATGGTAGAGAACAAGAACTGTTAGAATAACATCTGTGGTTAAAATATTTTGAAAAACAGAGACTAAAATAATTCGGCCACTTAATGAGAATGAATCCTTATTGGCTAGCAACAAGGACGTACAACATGAAAATGTAGATAGCTAGATAAAGAGGAAGACAAAGGAGAAGATGCATTCTTAGAAGTCACAATATTACTGCATATCAAACAAGCAAACGTGTTATAGCCCAAAACTCGATCGACATTGAATCTTGCGACGCCTCACGGCACGAACAGAAAAGAGACAATAGATACATAGAATAGATAGATTAATATTACTATTTATGTCCTAGCAGTCTGACTTGAAGATAGACAACGACTGCTCGAACGCTTATCATAAAGTATACCCTTTCACTCAGCGTAGAGTCGTGAGTAGAGGCGGACTGACAACATTCTGTTAGAAATCCTGCTTGTCAGAATGATGGTGCCACACTGTGCGTCCAATGTTGAATCTGAAGTGATGGGCGATTACTCATATCACAGACAACTCGTCCGGTCACTTAAGTGCCTCTTTCAGAAATATCAAATACAAACTTGTCGACTGCCACAAGGGATGTGTCGTCAATCATCCTAGGCCATTTGTCTTCCCATGAATATGTGTATGTGTGTACACGTGGGAACATAGAGATTTGTATATAGATTATGTGTATGTGTGTACACATGGGCACATATAGATTTGTATATAGATATATGTGTATGTGTGTACACATGGGAACATAGAGATTTGTATATAGATTATGTGTATGTGTGTACACATGGGCACATATAGATTTGTATATAGATATATGTGTATGTGTCTGTGTGCGCTCAAACAATAGATGATAATAGCAAGAGAGAAAGAGTGTGAGAGTAAGAGAGAAATAGAGTGTGAGAGTAAAATAGTGAGTGAAAGTAAAAGAGAAAGAGAGTATGAGAGTAAGAGAGAAATAGAGTGTGAGAGTAAGATAGAAATAGAGTGAGAGAGTAAAAGAGTGAGTGAGAGTAAGAGAGAAATAGAGTGTTAGAGTAAGAGAGAAATAGAGTGATAGAGTAAAAGAGTGAGTGAGAGACAGAGAGAAATAGAGTGTGAGAGTAAAAGAGTGAGTAAGAGTAAGAGAAAGAGAAAGGCAGTGTGATTTATATAAAAAGAGTTGCGAGAGTTAGATAGAATGAGTGAGTGAGAGTAAGAGTGAGAGTTATATAGAAAGAGAGAGTGGGAGTTAGAAAGAAAGAGTGAGTGCAAGAAAAAGAAAGTGTGAGTGAGAGGCAGAAAGAGTGAATGAGTGAGATAAAGAGGGTGAGAGTGAAAGATAAGTAGAAATTTAGAGTAAGAGAGAAGAAGACCAAGACTAAGAGAGAAAGAATGAATGATAGAATAAGAGAGAGAGTTAGATTAACAGATAAAGAGAGAGAGAGATAGAGAGTGTGAATATAAACGACGAGGAGAAGGTAAGAGATAAAGAGACCGAAAGTAAGAGTGAAAGATTGAACAAGAGAATCAGAGAAAGAGAGTGTGAAATTGATAGATAAAGAGATTGTGAGAGAAAGAGAGTGAGAGAGCAAGAGAGTATGAAGTAAGAGATAGGATGAGTGAGAGAAGGAGAGAGCGTGAGATTAACAGATAAAGAGAGAGTGAGAGCAGAGAGCGTGAGATTAACAGATAAGGAGAGAGTGAGAGTAAGAGAAAAAAGTGAGTGAGAGGTAGAAAGAGAAATTGAGAGACAGCGAGTTAGATAGGAGTGAGAGAGAAGGTAAGAAATAGTGACAGTAAGAGAGCAATAGAGAGTGAGAATAAAATAGCGTGTGGAAAAGATAAAAGAGGGTGAAAGAAAGAGAAAGAGTGAATGAGAGAACGAGAAAGAGAAAGAGTGAGTGAGAGTTAGATATATAGAGTGTTTGAAATAGAGAGTGATAGATAGTGTGTTAATGACAGAGATTGTGGGTTCAAGATCTGTCCCATCTTTCCAATCAAAAGCCGCTCCTGGTGAAGGAACAATATAGGAGTTCATATTTTAAAATAATTTATTTACTTTTTGTTTTGTTCTTGTTCTTCTGTCTATCTACTCCCTAAACCCTTTGTTGCATTTCAGCGTCAGGGTTAGAGGAGTTTTCTGGAGATGGCCCCCGTGTGTGCTGAGTATAGTGTAAAATATGTTGCCTTTTAATAAGTTCCTTCACTGTATCTGTGTAGCATAGCTTGCTGTGGAATGCTGTCTGGTGGTAGTCTGCTGATGTGTGCAAACGATTTTATCTGTTGGCTCTTAATATACACTAAGATTGGGGCGGTGCCGGTTCTTTGTCTCGTGTCCTCATTTATCACCCTGTCTCTTAGCGATATTCCTAGGATTTTGCGTAAGCATGCCATTTCAGCTGTCACTAAATTACGTTTGTCTTGTGCTGTATTACGTTTGTCTATCTCCGAAATTGACTACAATGATTTGTCTTTATTTCCAAATCTTTGGAATTGTTCTGACTTGTTTTCATGGACAATTTCGTTAATCACTGGTTATGAATTTTCTGGTTATGAATTTTCTGATAGTTATTTAGTGTTTCACAAGCAATGTACAAAAAAAACAGAAGTTATGAAAATTAGCAAGTCTGTAGCACCAATGGATATAACAATAGATAACACCAAAATGAAACAAGCCAAAGAATTTAAATATCTAGGCAGCATTTTTTCCGAAAATAGAAGACTGGACAGAGAAATAGAAACAAGGTGCCAGAACGCAAACACAGTGATCTACTAATTTTCACCATTATTTGTTCACCCAAAGATCAAAATGGAATTTTTTTTTTAAAAGCAGATAATGTCTATAATTTTATACCAACACTCTGCTACCAATGTCACAATGTTAACAGCTTCGCAGAAGAGAAAAATCGTCACATGTGAAATGAAGTGTCTGAGAAAAGCTGCAATGGTTACCAAACTAGATCAAATAAGAAATGAAGAAATTAGAAAAAGAGTATAATATCATGTATCGAGCATATTGAGAGACAGCAAGTACAATGGTTCGGTCACCTTATGAGAATGAAGCCAGACCAAATATCAATGAGAGCATATAACAAAAGTATATCCGGGCGTAAGGGCAAAGGTAGACAAGAAAACGGTGAATAGAAAACATCAAGATAGCCTTGAACAAACATCGACTAGATGCAACCACGACAAACATCTGGCCTTGGAACGACAGCTTAAGCTCCCATCCCTACGCTTAACGGCAAGTGTGAATGCGATCAACCATCAATCACTTGGGGAAAGACAACAGACAATAGACACTATAAGTTTCACAAGCAGTATGTTTCTGAAACTTGCTACGGCATAATCGTGTAGGTATTATAATATATGAATGTTTTTGTAAATAATTTGATATATATTGTGATTATTGTGTGAAATATTGAGAGGTAATTGTTATCAATCAATCAATTGCCATAACCAATTGCGTAGGTGACCGTGTAGGTGACCCACAGCGCTCTGTCTCGTGTGTTATTATTAAGGTCAGTTTGTGAAATCGTCTTTTTTTCCACAGTGACAACCCTCAGAAAATCCTCCCTTTGTCTTTATCTGTCTCTTCTCCTCTTGGCATTTCCGTTTGTTATTAAATGTTCAAGTTTTACTTTCCTCATAACGTGCCTTCTAATTATATTAACTGCTTCTAATTATTGCTATTATTTATTTTTTTACTCTTATTATCTCTGAAGACTTCTACATTACTTTTCTTGGCTGTTGATGGAATTTTCATCACTTTCCAAAAACCACATCTCAGTTTTGTATAACTTCTATACACAGTATATTTTCCTCATTAGTTTCCAATGAAAACTATTGTGTCAAATTTGGTGACTTTCTGCTATTAGTTTTGAGCATCGGCATAAGATGGCCTTCTAGAAACATTAGATATGCATAAATACTGTTATTAAATACAATTCAGGGGTTTCTAGTGTCATTAACTATCAGATTTTAATCATCAATACATCTCTGAATGAGCAATGTGGTCATTGTTTTGTTTTCTGGCGTTTTAATCACACTTTATTTCGTACATAACTAACAACATAATATTACATCGTGTAAAAAATTGTATCTTTGGCAATAATTTTGCTATAGTTTGATATATAATATAGTTAGTTTTATTGAAACATACACAAAAATTATAGATTTATTAATTTGTTAATATATTAGGAATTTTTAATTCCATACATCCACACATCCATCCACTCATTTATCCATTCTCCCATTGATTCATTAAAATATTCATCCATTCTCCCAATCATCCATTCATCCGTCCACCCATTCATTCATCCGTCTATTCATTCATCAATTCACTTATTCATGCATTCATTGTCCACTCATTCATCCATTCACAAATTCATCCATCCATCCAGTTATCCATCTACCCATCCATCCACTCATTCATCCATTCATCTATTTATTCATCCATTCACTCATTCATCCATCCACTCATTCATCACTCCACCCATTGATCCATCTACCCAATCTCCTATTATACATTCACCCTTTCCTTTATTCCTCCACTGATTCATCCATTTATCAAACAATTCATCCATTCACCCATTTATTAACTTAGATCAATAATTTCTATCAAAGTTAGATTAACTTAGAGACATAATGTCTGTCAATTAGATTAACGGTTAATAATGCATATCATAGTTCCATGAACTTGGATAAATAATTCATATCATGGTTAGACTAACTTATATCAATAATGCCTAACAAAGTTAAATTAATTTTACCCCGACCCTTCCCCCACCGGATTTTATTTTTTCATTTGGAAAAAGCGTGTGGGTGAGTCTGTAAATGGGTCGATGGATGAATGGATGGGTAGATAAATAGGTGAATATGTGAATGGGTGGATAAATGGGTGAATTAATCTAACTTTGATAGACACTATTTTATCTAATTTAATATAACTTTTATAGATATTATTTATCTAAGTTAATCTAACCATGATAGGAATTATTATCTACGTTAATCTAATTTTGATAGACATTATTTATCTACTTTAATCTTTGATAGACATTATTTATCTACTTTAATCTTTGATAGACATTATTTATCTACTTTAATCTAACCATGATAGACATTATTTATCTACGTTAATCTAACTTTGATAGACATTATTTATCTACTTTAATCTTTGATAGACATTATTTATCTACTTTAATCTTTGATAGACATTATTTATCTACTTTAATCTAACCATGATAGACATTATTTATCTACGTTAATCTAACTTTGATAGACATTATTTATCTACGTTAATCTAACTTTGATAGACATTATTTATCTGAGTTCTATGTAGTGTACTTCAGATGCGTATAATTATTTTGGAACAGATAGGTAGACATCAAATACAAATGTGAATTTGAAATAATGTGCTAAATCAGGAATCAGAAACACTGGTCTACATCTAGTCTCTCATCGATTACGCTGTGTCCATCGTCATTATGCAGTCCTACTTGCTCATCATGAATCATCCTTTACAGATGATGCTGTTTGACTTTTGTTTAGTGATTTCCATTGGTCGATTTGTGTAAACTTTATGTCGAAGAGAAATACAGATACGGCAAATATATACAGCGTCAGTTTGATGATGCACCGATGAGTCCACAGTACTGTATAATTAACAAGGGGCTAGTCTACATTCACTGCAAGATTTCACTAAGTTAAACACATTCTTTTATTGTGATAAAATTGCACATTGGACGGGGGTAGGGGCAGGGCTTTGAATCCGTTGGTAAAGGGGGACGCGGAAAGGCAGCTATTTTGACCATATTTACTCAGCCATATTTATTCAGCCATATTTAATCAACCATATAATAATTATCCTTGAAAAATGTTGAGAAGAACTTTTATATCCATGAGGTTTAAAGAAAATTGTCCCAAAACTGGAAAAAGTTTTTTTTTTAATTTTTAAATCACTGTTTTATACCTCAAGGTGCCACATCGGAAGTTCAGCTATACATCATTAGGAATGTTTTACTCACCCATCATATTTCTGAGAAGGTGCGAGCTACGGAGATTCATAGTAACAAATCTACATAAGGAAAGCAGATCAATGGCTAAAGTGATAAATGCGCTATATGTTTGGTTATATTGATCGATATAGCTTAGACTTTATAATATCTTTCTCGTCGTATAGTACCACTGTTGGAAATTTTCTAGTTACGCTTCTGTATGTTAGAAACGAGAAGTGTACTGCCAATGTTGAGACATGGTGAAGGCTGCCAATCTAAACACTCGTCTCTGGTATAAATGAGTTGTTGGTAAAGTTATGGGTAGGAAATACTTGATGGTGCAGAGAAATAGGGAGAGAGATTTATGGAATTTCTCTGGAGAATCAGTTCTATATTTTGAGGTTCAAAACTGTTATCTGCTCGTGTTTATATTGATTATTGCAGTGCTTTTCAAAGTTGTGGACCATGGTCACGTGCGGGTACGAGAGTTACCGGTAACCCGTTCAATATTCCGCAAGTCATCAGTGCAAGTCTTAATAATAATTCTTCGTTATTTTTACATATTCCGATCCAGCACATCTGATTTCGACATGCGTAATAATAATAATAATAATAATAATAATAATAAAGCTACGGCTGTTCAATGCATGTGTTATTTCGGTTTAACATACGGGGTGTGAAAGACGGAAATCAACTACATCCTTAGAAAACAAACTAAATGCTTTTTAAAACATCTCAGGAAAATCACAAGCAAAATCTGGAAAGACTTTAAGTCAAACGAGACACTAAGAGAAGAGACAAAACAAGAATACATAACAGACGTTATCAGAAAAAGGCGTTGGGCATACATCGGTCACGCGCTCGGAATGAATTAAGTCAAAATACCACGTCAAGTCTTTACATGGTCACCGAGCGGCGAGAAAAAAGGGGAAAAACCAAAAACAAAACTGAAATTAACTATCGAAAAAGAAATCACAACAGCTGGTATGAAAATGAACGATCTGAAACAACTGGATGTTGGTCGACAAGCATGGAGAGCTATGCCATCTGCCCTATGTGCCAAGCTTGACACTAGAGGAAAATGATGATGATGATGATGATGATGATGATGATGATGATGTTGATGATGATGATGATGATGATGATGTTGATGATGATGATGATGATGATGATGATGATGATGATAATAGCCGTCCATCGCATGCGATAATTTCATCAGTTTTCAAGTTTTGTTGTTGCAACTCTCTAGTGTGCGGAGATTTCATCAGTTTTCAAGTTTTGTTGTTGCAACTCTCTAGTGTGCGGAGATTTCATCAGTTTTCAAGTTTTGTTGTTGCAACTCTCTAGTGTGCGGAGATTTCATCAGTTTTCAAGTTTTGTTGTTGCAACTCTCTAGTGTGCGGAGATTTCATCAGTTTTCAAGTTTTGTTGTTGCAACTCTCTAGTGTGCGGAGATTTCATCAGTTTTCAAGTTTTGTTGTTGCAACTCTCTAGTGTGCGGAGATTTCATCAGTTTTCAAGTTTTGTTGTTGCAACTCTCTAGTGTGCGGAGATTTCATCAGTTTTCAAGTTTTGTTGTTGCAACTCTCTAGTGTGCGGAGATTTCATCAGTTTTCAAGTTTTGTTGTTGCAACTCTCTAGTGTGCGGAGATTTCATCAGTTTTCAAGTTTTGTTGTTGCAACTCTCTAGTGTGCGGAGATTTCATCAGTTTTCAAGTTTTGTTGTTGCAACTCTCTAGTGTGCGGAGATTTCATCAGTTTTCAAGTTTTGTTGTTGCAACTCTCTAGTGTGCGGAGATTTCATCAGCTTTCAAGTTTTGTTGTTGCAACTCTCTAGTGTGCGGAGATTTCATCAGTTTTCAAGTTTTGTTGTTGCAACTCTCTAGTGTGCGGAGATTTCATCAGCTTTCAAGTTTTGTTGTTGCAACTCTCTAGTGTGTGGAGATTTCATCAGTTTTCAAGTTTTGTTGTTGCAACTCTCTAGTGTGCGGAGATGACTGTTAAGTTCAATCCTGCAGTAACATTTCTTCTATATTCTTCTTTTCCCTTCTACAGTTGGGACACAAGACCAGAATTGGTAGTATGCTAGTTTATTGTTCTGTCTTTAGGGTAGCATGTTTTCTCAATGCTTCTTTGATGCTTCTCGGTGATGCCAGAACCTTTGCTGGTGTTGCTGCGCCGTACTGGGAAATTCTTGCTGTAGTAATCAAATTATTGCTGTAGTAAACATATTCTTGTTGTAGTAAACATATTCTTGTTGTAGTAAACAAATTCTTGTTGTAGTAAACATATTCTTGTTGTAGTAAACATATTCTTGTTGTAGTAAACATATTCTTGTTGTAGTAAACAAATTCTTGTTGTAGTAAACATATTCTTGTTGTAGTAAACATATTCTTGTTGTAGTAAACATATTCTTGTTGTAGTAAACATATTCTTGTTGTAGTAAACATAGTCTTGTTGTAGTAAACAAATTATTGCTGTAGTAAACATATTCTTGTTGTAGTAAACATATTCTTGTTGTAGTAAACATATTCTTGTTGTAGTAAACATAGTCTTGTTGTAGTAAACAAATTATTGCTGTAGTAAACATATTCTTGTTGTAGTAAACATATTCTTGTTGTAGTAAACATATTCTTGCTGTAGTAAACATATTCTTGTTGTAGTAAACATAGTCTTGTTGTAGTAAACAAATTATTGCTGTAGTAAACATATTCTTGTTGTAGTAAACATATTCTTGTTGTAGTAAACATATTCTTGTTGTAAACATATTCTTGTTGTAAACATATTCTTGTTGTAGTAAACATATTCTTGTTGTAGTAAACATATTCTTGCTGTAGTAAACATATTCTTGATATTTCCTTTTTGTTATTTCTCATCAATTTCTCTGCAAGAGTTAATTATGTATTGTTTGCCGTCACTAACTTGCTTTTTAATCTTCGTTGATAGTTATATGTATACTTGTTTCAGTTGTTTATAATGTATCTGTATATTGATTGTATTAGATTTTCTACATATAGACAACATTCCTTGTGTTTTTGTCTGTATTATGCTGGAGGCAGTTTTCATTGAAAATCATTACAACCAAAAAATGTTAGTATGATCGATTCATCTTGAATAGGGCTACCAGCTCTACAGAGGGCTACCAGCTCTAACTGGGCGACTTCGCCGCTGTCTGATCACACTTCTACAAGACTGACATAATCCTGGAGTAGTCCAAATCTCGCAGATCCCCAGACATTTTCTGGGTGTACAATTTAAAACTGTATGCCTGTTAGACCTTGCAAACACAGATACTTCATTTCTATGCTAGCAGGAAAAACCATCATTGTTTTATGATAAAATTGGCAGAGTTAACGAGAGTCTTCAGCAGACAATTGATTGAGATCGTTTAATGTGGTCTGGACGTTACAAGACTTTACATTCTCGCTAAGTTTGACTATTTCACAAACTGAGAACTATTTGTCTCAATGATTCTTTAATTCTTGTCACCAACTTGTATCGAAATTAATGGAATCTATGTACTTTAGATTTAAGGGTATTATATGGTTAGTTGTTTCATGAGATGTACTGGAGTTTTTGTATTGTGTAATGTACTTGAGTGTTTGTGTTGTGTGATATGCTTCAGTGTTTGTATTGTGTGATGTACTTGAGTGTTTGTATTGTGTGCTGTACTTGAGTGTTTGTATTGTGTAATGTACTTGAGTGTTTATGTTGTGTGATGTACTTCAGTGTTTGTATTGTGTGATGTACTTAAGTGTTTGTGTTGTGTGATACATTGGAATGTTTGTATTGTGTGATGTACTTGAGTGTTTGTATTGTGTAAGGTATTTTAATGTCACGTTAGTGAGTTGTATTATTTGAAATACTTAATTGTCTAGTTACTGAGTTAGTCATACTGTTTGATGTACTTAAATGTCTAGTTACCGAATTAGTTGTATTGATGGATGTACTTAAATATCTAATTACTGTGTTAGTTATACTGTTTGATGTATTTGAATGTCTCATTAATGAAATATCGGTACTGTGTGATGTACTTAAATATCTAATTAATGAAATATCGGTGTTCTGTGATGTACTGAAATGTCTAATTATTGAAATATCGGTATTGTGTTATGTAATTAAATGTCTACTTACTGGGTAATTTGTATTTTTTGAAGTACTTAAATGTCTAATTTCTGAGTTAGCTATATTGTGTATTGTGAAAATGTCTAGTAACTGAGTTTCCTGTATTATGTTATGTACTTAAATGTCCACTTACTGAGTCAGTTGTATTTTTTAAGTACTTAAATTGTCTAGTTGCTGAGATAGCTGTATTGTGTAATGTATTTAATGTCCCATTACTTCTCTTGTATTGTATGGTAGTTCTTGAAGATATCTAGTTGCTGAATTAGTTGTATTATATAATATACTGTAGTTTTTGAAGAATATAATTTATAGAAAAGTTCTTGGCTGGCGAGTTAGAAAATGAAATATTATACGCGGGATGATAGCAAAAAATAAAAAAGAAAAAGAAGTTTTAGATGTTACTACACTATTAATATTTCTACACTACGTAGATGAATAGATAGTGCCTGAGGCATTAAGGCCCTCTGGTACGTGCTGATGTTAGAATGTTTGTGGTTCTCGAGAAATGTATTCATACTGGTGCAGGGTGTGTGTGTGCGCGCGTGTGTGTGTGGGTGTGCGTGCGTGCGTGCGGGCGTGCGTGCGTGTGTGTGTGCGTGAGTGTGTGTGTGTGTGTGTGTGTGTGTTGTTGTTGTTATTGTCTATATGTTGTTCGATCTGTCGATGTTAGCGGTTCATAGTAGATTGTAAATATACACGTTGAAAGTCTTGACTAAAATCGCATTCTTTTTAAATGATGTATGGTCGAAAACGGCAAACGTGTAGACTCAAATTGTGAGGCGAGTATGTGTTATCTGAATGAATCTGGTTCAAATACCCTTTCCACGTCGTGAGTGTACCCGCGACTCAGCGCACAAAGCGAACGGCCCAACCACTACGCCAGAAAGATCCAACTATTACTGAATTATGATGTTCCTTTAAAAATAAGTCCTGGATGCTTCTATATCATTGATTTATTCATCATCTCCTATTCAGGAAGTGGCCATCAACTAGGCATATTTTGGTTAGAGTGATTTTCAAGACAGTATAAATACAATCAAAGATTGCCATTGTTTTCTCAACATACCAGATTCACATTTGCCTACTGTTTGAACCTTGTACATTGCCTTGTACATTCTTGGACAATAAACAAACTGGAAAGTGGGAAATTAGAGGCAACAGAGATGTGGATCTACATAAGAATGCTGAGAATACCATGGACTGCCAGAAAAACTAATGTAGAGGTGTTGAAAGAGTCAAATGTGAGAAACCTTAATCAACAATATAAGAAAAAGGCAATCTTCTTTTTTTTTGGCCACTTCGTGAGACAGGCAGGTTTAGAGAACATAGTCACAACAGGCAAAATTGTCGGCAACAGAGACAGAGGGCGAGAACGTGAAAAAATATTTAATTTTTGAAGACAGTTTGACAGCCTGGCACGGCAAAGAAACAACAACGACCTTGATACATAATACTGTGGTCAGAGAGCTGTGGAGAGCCATGACCGCCTACGCCAGCCGGCATGGCACCTGATGATGATGATGACATTGCCTTGTAGAAGACGCTGCACAGAAGAGGACGAAATTAAAGATATTAGCAAAACTACAACCACGCTCAAGATGATTTCTATCTGAATCTGTATTTGTCATAATTATTATTACCTCATATCTCATAGACAACAAGACTATACTGAACAGATAAATGAATGAAAAGATAAATGATTGAAATGATAAATCAATGAAAAGATAAATTAATGAAAATAAAAATGAATGAAAAGATAAATGAATTAAACGATAAATGAATGAAAAGATAAATGAATGAAAAGATAAATGAATGAAAAGATAAGAAATGAAAAGATAAATGAATGAAAAGATAATTGAATGAAAAGATAAATAAATGAATGAAAGGATAAATTAATGAAAAGAAAAATGAATGAAAAGATAAATGAATTAAACGATAAATGAATGAAAAGATAAATGAATGAAAAGATAAATGAATGAAAAGATAAGAAATGAAAAGATAAATGAATGAAAAGATAATTGAATGAAAAGATAAATAAATGAATGAAAGGATAAATGAATGAAAAGATAAATGAATGAAAAGATAAATGAAAGAAATGATAAATAAATGAAAAGATAAATGAATGAAAAGATAAATGAATGAAAAGATAAATGGATTAAAAGATAAATGAATGAAAAGATAAATGAATGAAAAGATAAATGAATGAAAAGATAAATGAATGAAAAGATAAATGAATGAAAAGATAAACGAATGAAAAGATAAATGAATGAAAAGATAAATGAATGAAAAGATAAATGAATGAAAAAATAAATGATTGAAATGATAAATAAATGAAAAGATAAATGAATGAAAAGATAAACGAATGGATGATAAATTAAATCGTGTATTTTATTATTTTATTTTTCCCCGCCTCAAACAGATTCTACGTCTGTCGATCTTTGACAGAACCGGGGGGGGAGTTGCAGAATACGTTGACATAATATGTGAATGTGATTTCCTTCTTGAACTATCCCAGATTGTGTGGCCTTTCTTAGCAATCACATTCAAAGATATCCCTAATGGCCTCTCTCCGATTTACAATCTCTCCAATTTAAGAAATGCCCAGATTTTTCAGATGCAAGTTTGTACTGTCCATCAATGTCGTGAAACAGGCGAGGCAGGGGTGAATTATTTATGTATTAAGTTATACCTCCATTATTACAGACACCATCTCTCTCTCTCTCTCTTCCTCTTTTTTTCTCTCTCTCTTCCTTTTGCTTTCTCATTCTCATTTTTCTTTCTCCCATTATCACTTCCTCTCACTCATTATGATTCCCTAAACATACTCCCTCCCTCACATTTTCTATATTTGTCACACTTTCTCCCTGCCCAACACACTCACTCTCTCGTTTACACACTAATTTCCCATCTCACTTCCCCATTATTATATAGCAATAATGATAAAATCTGAAACCTGCCATCGCCGTAGGGGTGTCACACTGGAGACAGCATAAACATTCCTCCAAACACCATTTCCTCAACCAATAGAAGATCTGTAGAAACATCATGCCCAGACTATTCATTGACGTTATCAATCCAGGAATTTCTTTGTCCGCCTCTTCTCCAATCTATTTCTATGTTTGAATCTCCATGAAATAGTGGCTAAGTAACAAGGTAAGATATATATGTAGAAACATAGTGGTTAAAGTAACAAGGTAATATAGATATATATATATATATAGTGGTTAAGTAACAAGGTAATATATATATGTAGATACATAGTGGTTAAAGTAACAAGGTAAGATATATATATGTAGATACATAGTGATTAAGTAACAAGGTAATATATATATATAGATACATAGTGGTTAACTATGGGAGATAATGAACAGCATGGGTTTCCCAAGACATCTGATTCATCTAATAGAGTAACTTTACCAAGATCAAAAGGCTGCAGTGAAGTTAGAAGACGATCTCTCAGAGTGGTTTGAGGTACAGAGTGGAGTAAGGCAAGGGTGCACACTCTCTCCATACCTGTTCAACATCTACGCTGAAAGTATAATGAGGAATGTGAGAGAAGACATACACAACACTGACTACCACGCTTTAAACATAGGTGGATTCCTAATCCCGGAACTACGCTACGCAGACGACACAGTACTTCTTTCAAATGATATAAAGGGATTGGAACAACTAATCAAGATCACAAAGAAATATAGCGAAGCACAAAATTTGTATTTAAACACGCAGAAAATAAAAATCATGTCAACAGATATAACAACACAACAACAAAAAATCAGAATAGACAATACCGAGATAGAATGTGTGGATAAATTTGAATACTTAGGAGCAAACATCAACGGTGCAGGAGACTGCATGGCAGAAATAAGGAAGAGATTGGCAATGGCATATTGCAAAATAACACGGCTGAAAAACATATGGAAAAACAACAAAATAGAAACGAAAGTGCTAATGTTACGAACTTTTATTTTTCCGGTTGCAACATACGGCTGTGAAACATGGACTCTAAGTAAACCAGCGGCAAAGAGGATCAACGCCTTCGAGCTGAAATGCTACAGGAAGATACTTAGAATATCATGGAATGATAAAATCAGAAACTCAGATATTATAAACACACTGAATATTCCAGAGTGTTGGTTACTAAACACAATAACAAAAAAAACTACGCCTGTTTGGTCATATTAAGAGACATAACTGTTTAGAAACAAATAATGGAGGGAAGAGTACCTGGGTAGAGGAGAAGGGGCAGACCAAGAAGACGATGGACTGACGACACTAAAGATAACATAAATACATCGCTAGAAAATGCAAGCCACATCGCCCAAGACAGAGAGAGGTTCAGAGAGTTCATTGGGAATACAACGTTCTGGAAGGAATACGTCACATGACACACATAGTGGTTAAGTACCAAGGTAAGATATGTATATATTTATTTTAGTTTGGTACACTCAAGCCTTTTGGACTTAACTCCGAACATTCATTTGTTTAAATTTGTGTTGGTGTGGTCCTTATTGTATTGCTATCCATATTGTATTGGTAATAATGTATTATATCTGTTATTATATCCCGTCCAATTTTCAACAAAACCCGCTTCCATTACAACATGTTTCCACGTACATCATTGTGACCTTGAACTTCGCATCACATGTCAACATCTAGTGCCTCTGTGGTGGTAACATTGTTTTTACTGTTTTCACTGTTTCTTTTTATATATTCTTGAGAACGACCTAACGGTTCGAAACGTTGAAAATGCCTTGTGTATTGTAATTTGTATGTTTTCATGTTTACACCTCATAACCCCATAGTCTTAGTGATAATCTTAGTGATAGTCTTAATCTTTGTCTGTTGTGCTCCATCAAAAAGTGAAACATCAAAAGCCTGTGTTCTACGTAAGTATTATTGTTGTTCCGTTCCACTGCAGTATTACCTTATATTGTCTAGAACATCAATACAGTCAAAAAATGCTGGGTTTATTCTTACACCCTGTATAAGATATGTGTCCACTATATGTCTATGTTTATGAATCTCCACGAAATAGTTACTAAGTGTAACATATTGATAATATATATATGCCTTTTGTTTGAATCTTCACGTAGTTAAAAAATATTTCCCTTGTACTCATAATGTGGGGGGGGGGGGTTGATATAAGATATCAAAGTGTGCTTCACGTGTGCATTATTTACGGAAGCTCGTGGGTCGAGCGATTGAGTTACGGATTTACGTTCAATGAGCAATAATCCCAGCAGACATATTCGTAATCTGTAAACATGTACAACATATATATGTGGAAACATAACACATAAATTCTTCAATTTCTTCATCTTTAACGATTTCTTTGACATGGACACCACTTCCAAATCCATCGTCATGCTACTCTCCATCCTATTAAAACCCTCACCATCCTTCCAAATACACTTACATCTACACGATGTTCAACAATCCCACTCACCGCGCTCATGCTGAATCAACCTCCAATCTACACAGATAGCATCCCCGCTTGAGGATTTCTCTCTGATCAGAGTCTACACCTCTGGTTCTAACAAGAAACAGTATTATTCCATCAAACGTTTATCTAGATTTCACACCGTCCAGCATTCCTTGCATAGAATACACTCGTAATGTTTTAATCACTAGCTTAAACAGCACGCCCATGGTATTCCTCCTTTTTTTCTTTATTAATCTCACAGACCAGTAAAATGTCTTGTTCTGATAAACCAGTAATATGTCTTGTTCTCATAAACCAGTAACATGTCTTGTTCTCATAAACCAGTAACATGTCATGTTCTCACAGACACCAGAAACGTGTCCGGCCGATGGCGCAAAAACAACAACAGAATATACATTGTACAGGTACATAATTCCTCAAGAACCACAAACATTTAACATGAGTACGTGCTATTAGATCTTAGCACTACAAGGACAATTTAGTAGTGTTTCAATACTACTGTAAAAATAAATAACACACACATCAAAATCAAAACAGATAATGATAATGATAACATATCCCATGGCTGTTAGCAGATAGAAGTACACCCTTTCTGAAACAAGCAAATTGCCTCAAATTGAGTAACCGAGATGATACTCAACATCGTATAAGCTTTGTTGTTTGGTGGTCTAGTTGTGTTTGGTGGTCTAGTTGTGTTTGGTGGTCTAGTGTGTTTGGTGGTCTAATTGTGTTTGGTGGTCTAGTTGTGTTTGGTGGTCTAGTTGTGTTTGGTGATCTAGTTGTGTTTGGTGGTCTAGTTGTCTTTGGTGGTCTAGTTGTGTTTGGTGGTCTAGTTGTGTTTGGTGGTCTAGTTGTGTTTGGTGGTGTAGTTGTGTTTGGGGATCTAGTTTTTTCAAAGATCTAGCTGTGTTTGGGGGGTTTGTGGGTGTATTTTAGTCCTACAGGAGAGACATTCAGTGCGGATGTATCTCAGAATGACCACGTCCAGTCAGGAGCGTAGGATATAATAGCTAACTAGTTCATCGTTTCTGTGTCAGATATATTTACCCATCTGCAGAGATAATACATCTATCATCCCCTGTCTCCTTTTGCCCGCTTGCCTGCATCTCTTCCTGGTCCATGGGGATTATTTGATAGAAGACAAATGATAAAACATTGAGACACGATGTGACAACGACGATTTTTTTGTGTGCACAGGTAACATGTTATATGCCTATCCCCAACGCTCTTTAGTCGCCTTCTACTACATGCATAGAAAAAAACAGTGACCCTATTCTTTGCACAATGAGCTAGAAGTCTGGGTCCTGGTTGTCACCTAGGCGTGGGGCATGGATAACTACAATCCGTCTTCCTAAATGGTAATGGGACATGGAGAAATACAATCAATCTTCATAAACGATATTTATCAGTGGCAAGGCATCCATGTAAGTAATGCTTACAAATTTTAATTTGTTTATATTTCTTACCGAGTAACAGAATGTAGTCTAAAATTGTACCAGTCTGTAATAATTTTAAAAATCTATAACTCTTGTCAATATTAATATTTTAGTAGTAACCTAAATTCGTGTACCAACAAAAAGGGGGAGGGGGAAGAGCTCGCTTCATTCTATGACAAGTTATCATGTTTGTAAGAATCATCTTCGGTCGCTTACAACTTACATGTTACAATGTATTTATTTGTAATTAGTTATTATCTGAACCGACGGTGGTACACGAGGAGTTCCGCCACTTTTAGCAGATGACAAAGGATATGTATGCTGTTGATAGTTCCGTGGCGCGTTGATCATGTATTTTTCTAGCCTTAATACTTATCGTTCCCACTTACTATCTCCTCAAGCAATTCCACACTCCCTCAATATCTTACAGTTTCAGTCACCATTGTGTCCTCGTCCAACAGATTCATATGATTTGTGGTCTCTTAAAGTAAAGTGCCACTACTGCGCTCGGTTAAAGAAGCTCTGTAAACATTTCTGAAACCTGTTACTTCGGAGCAAGATATCATTAATTTTATAGATTGTGTAAACACTTATTGTGTTGTCTTCATGTGTAGTATTACCTACTATAGCGTCAAACAGAATCTAAATGTGTTTCGGAACTTTTGATATATGTTAATTCTCTCAGATAAAGTGAGGCTAATTAATGATTAAATTGCAATATTTGTCACAGTAAATATATGTAGTGTAGGTCAAATCCCGGTTTGGGGTGGTTTTCTGTCTAATGTACTGCATAGGTTTTCTGGATATATTGTGTTATTAAAAAAAAGCACAGTCACACACATATTCAAGTATGGAACAGATTGAATATGTGTTTGTGAGTTCCTCTTAGACCAAAGATTCGCAATCTGAGATTTCACAACCACACTACTGTTGGAGCAGTAGTAATTTGTTTTCCATGTTGAGTGACACGTTGTAATTTGCTTTAGTTCTCATGTATTATTTATGCTCAATATTAGCTGTCTCTGGTGGTTGTTGTACGTAGAGTTTTGTTTGAGCTACCTATTTTTATTTTGCCCTTTGAATTTCATGTGATGGTTTGTTTAAGAAGTATATTTTCATCCTTTCCAAGTAAATAGCCGCTGTAATTTCAGTGTACTTTTTTAAAATAAAACATGACACAAATTCCACGGTTTTTTTTTTCTTCCCTCATTGAATTTCTTATTTTAAAATATGTCTTATTTTGTATTCAATATTCTTCGACGGCACTTGTTTTCAAATGTGATTCATTTATTTGCTACTATTTGTGTGAATTTTCAGCTGTATCATTACTGTGTCTACATAGTAAATAATGAGCAGTCTAACTATGGAAGTATTCGCCGTAACGCAGGCACTTTACTGGCTGGAATCGTAAACCTATTCTCATGCATGAATACTAAGTGATTCACTGAATATGATTCAGAAAATCAGAACATGTGATGTACGTAGGGAATGGGCGGTGTCATTGGAGAGAGATAAAATGCGGGCATCACTACGAAATTCACGCTTATTTTTGTCCCCGGACATGCGGGCGTGGAGGGAAACGAACGGTCCGACAAATTAGCTAGTCTCGCCACCACAACAGACGGTCAGCCTATTGACCGAGCAGACACGCTGACTGCTCTTCGTGAGTCCTCACGATCAGATTATTTTGAGATGAATAAGCATGAGTAAATATCACGAATGTAAGAATTGGGAGTGAGAATGGGCGTGGCCCGAAGAGAACCTCTGACAAAGATTTCAAAAAGAGTAGTTAACCAACATAGAACCGGAACCATCAGCCGTTATACCCTGAGAGATTTACGGACGCGGAGATTGGAACACCTATGGACGTGTCCGGTGTGCGATATGATAATCAACATACCTAATACCTAATGTAAAATGCACGCACTAAACTTTTCAAGTTTTATAAATCTGTTAGCTTCTTGAGCGAACACAAGATATTTGAAAGCTTGACGAATACCTATGTTGCTAGAACCATGCTAAGTGATAACTCTTTGCTTGTATCACATTCTTGTGATAATTGTCTCCACAAATAGTTGAAAGCTACAAGATGTGTAGTTGATCTCAAAATGTTGCTGTGTTTATTTAATAAGAAACCCAAATCAGTCGTACATTCAACATATTGATAATCCGTTTGTAAACCCCCAATGCTCAGACATGTCTAAATAAAGTATTCATTTGAGTTGAGTATTCAATTTTTTCCAAGTGAATTATTTCAAGATTCATTCCCCTACATCCACAGTGGACCGTTAACAAGATTCTCCAATAATGTATCTAGTATCATCTGAAGCGTCTTGAAAAAAAAAACAAATTTAACAGAATTCCAAGTAATGGCGTCTAGGCTTTCACTTCCAGCAGGCGTCTGCACGGACACTCGTTTCTCAATGGCTCTTTTATTCGCTTCAGGGTTGCCAGAAAGTACTTCTTTTCTGTCAGTTCGGGCTAAGAGGTCGGCGCCCAAGTCGCTAATGAAAAGTAACGAGATTTCTCAGTTCCACAACACGATCTGGCAGTGAAAGGAGCAATCGGTTCAAAATTGTGGCCTTTCGTTCCGTTTCTTTACGATCTCTTACAACTCTTCAATTTTTGCACGGCTCTGTTTTTCTCCAGGGACTGGTTCCCGCCACGAATATACGTCAACCAAGAAAACGTGGCATAATATTCCAGTTTGTTCCCATCTGCTGCCAAAACTTGACGTCTGGAAGTATCGAGAAAAGGAAACTGAGATGGGCTGTGATTTACACTTGGGGTCGCTGAAGCTAATCTCGCTATCTGAGGAAGGTCAAGGCTGAACGTTGTGTTTTCACATTTGATTAGAGTCTGCAGTCTATTTATCTGCATATATTTCTGTCTATCTGATGTCTATATGTCTGTCTGTTAGATATTCTGACCAGATGTTAAGTCCGAACTTATCGATAAAACGTTCTCTATTTTTTCTCAATGAATAAACGAAATACATATTTGAGAGTTTCGTATGAACGTCTGTGTCTGTGCATAAATTTCTTATATTACTTTTAGTAGACATTTATTGCGCTTCATCTTCTCCATTCAATCTCACACGCCTACTGGTTAGCAGAATGTAGTTTACAGAACGGAATACGCTGTCATTGTTTACAGCTTGGTTGCGATATTTCCGATTTTCGGCCCAACACATCCAGATTCAGCATCGTGTATAGGTCTTTTTAATACACCGGATAGTATAGCCAATCAGTCTATACTATTAAAAAAATCAATCAAATTTTTTTTTTAAATAATCCGTCCCGCGAGAGCATGACCTTTCTTCCTTTTCTCTAGGTAACCCCCCCCCCCCCCCCCCCAACCCCCCTTTTTGGAAAGATCATATCTACAGCCCTGAATGATTTATTCAGGCTGCACAAATCACATGACTCCAGCTATAGCCTGCACAATTTACATGACGTGACTAATTGTTTAATCAACTAAATATAAGGATGATGATGATGATGGTGTTCCTCCTTCGCCAGCGAAGTTAAGCTAAAATGAAAGATAATAAATGTGATGAACAAGTAGAAAAATACAATTTGTGGCTGTCTAATTTGGTTTGTGAGTTCGTAGATGTCCGATTCGTGCGAGGAAAATTCTATTGCAGTGCATGCAGGAGTGTAGAGGGTCCCGGGTAAGAATTTTCGGATATGTCCTTCCGCTTCCGTCGCTTGTAATTTGTCCGTAGTGTTCTCTTTTTCTTTTTCTTTTCTAATTTAGTGATGCCAGTAGTGATCCGGGTCTGCCAAGCTGAGCGATCAACTGATGTAGTCTCCCAGGAGCTAGGATCGATGCTGCAGTGCTTGAGAGAGTGTTTTAGCTTCTCCTTGAAGCGTTTTTCTGCCCCATGCTTGAACTTTTACCATCTCACCATAGAATAATCTCTCTGGAAGGCACTTTTCTGGCATACGAACGATGTAGCCAGTCCAGCGGAGTTGGGACCTAGTCAGCAGGAAATAGATCCCATACCTTAACGAGGTTGGCTGTAACGGACCTCCAATGTCACCTGTCTCTTACCTTGGTCGTGCACTCTGTTAGACTGTAACATGTCCATCTCGTGATGTTTCTCCCCACTTGTGTCTCTGTCTGCCTCTTGTTCACCTACCCTCGACTTTACACTCAAATAAGATCTTCAACAAGGTGTCATGTCGTTTAATATGCCCAAAATACTTTATGTTTGATCGTTATTTCTTTTAATAATTTTTTTCATACGAAGTGTTGATAGAATCTCGCTCATTGTTTCTTCTCTTTCTAAGAAGTTCTCCCTATTCTTCTTTATCTCAACATCTCAAAGGCATCAATTCTATCTACTAGTTGTTTGTTCATTGTCCTTGTTTCTGGGCGATAATTTAATATAGAATAGATGTAACATTTTATAATTCTGATTTTTAGTTGTTGTTTTCTTTAAATTTGTTTACCTGTCAATATGAAAGACCTCATTCAGACATCATGTCATTGAAAGTATTTTTAGCCATTCCTATTCTCCTTTATGGGACGATGTACATTATGCCATTCCTATTCTCCCTATAAAGTTAAACAGAAATAAGATGCAGAATAGGACAGGCAAAAACAGCTTTCAGAAAAATGAAAAATATACTGTGTAATAAGACCTTGTCATTAGAGGTGAGAAAGTTGGAGATTAGAGGCAACAGAGATGTGGTTCTAC
The DNA here is from genome assembly GCA_034231615.1 of Meghimatium bilineatum. Classification (NCBI taxonomy): domain Eukaryota; kingdom Metazoa; phylum Mollusca; class Gastropoda; order Stylommatophora; family Philomycidae; genus Meghimatium; species Meghimatium bilineatum. The sequence continues at coordinate 9,336,281 of CM067299.1, forward strand.
AGAAGAATGCTGAGAACACCATGGACTGCAAGAAAATCTAATGTAGAGGTGTTGAAAGAGTCAAATGCAAAACGGACCTTAATCAACAATATAAGAAAAAAGGTAATCTTCTTTTTTTGGCCACTTCATGAGACAGGCAGGTGTAGAGAACATAGTCACAACAGGCAAAATTGAAGGCTGCAGAGACAGAGTGCGACAACGTGAGAAAATATTAGACAGTTTGACTACCTGGCACGGCAGGGAAACAACAACGACTTTGATACATAATACTGTGGACAGAGAGCTGTGGAGAGCCATGACCGCCTACGCCAGCCGGAATGACACCTGATGCTAATGATGATATTCTCCCTTTATTGGGCGATGTACATTATGTCATTCCTATTCTCCCTTTATTGGGCGATGTACATTATGCCATTCCTATTCTCCCTTTATTGGGCGATGTACATTATGCCATTCCTATTCTCACTTTATTGGGCGATGTACATTATGCCATTCCTATTCTCCCTTTATGAGGCGATGTACAGTTTGCCATTCCTATTCTCCCTTTATGGAATAATGTATATCTCCAAATATTGCTATAAAAATAGAAAGAGCAGAAATATAAATATAAAGAAATATTTAAAAACAAAGATAAGAAACCGGGTAAAGCTGAAACGAAGATTGTGTTTTAATCCTTGCGTCTGCCATTGATTCTCATCTTGCTAGGCCGAAGGATCAAAGAGATACAGAAACATTTATCGCTGACCACTTTGTTATTATCCCTTATTATTTCTTCTATTGTGTTTTTTTATGTAGCAACAACGACCCTACTACTGATGCAATCGTCGTTACAAAGACATACTTAGAACCATTACATAAACTTTGTACGATTTACGATACGATCTGTCTAGAAAACAAATCCACATTGAATGTTTTACGTGATAGATTATGTTGTATGGATCACATTTACGTGATTGATTATGATATATGGATCACATACTACATTCCACAATATCTGTTAGTATAACTTCAGAAACGACGGTTTTGTGACATTTTAATACGCAACTGTTAGAATAAACTTCTTTTAGAAACCTGAATAATATATATATATAATTATCAGGTGTTATGTGATTTACATTATAAAATCACTGCCACGATTATAAAAAGTAGTGTGTAATCTTACTTGAGTAGACCTTACTTGAGTAGACCTTACTTGAGTAGACCTTACTTGAGTAGACCTTACTTGAGTAGACCTTACTTGAGTAGACCTTACTTGAGTAGACCTTACTTGAGTAGACCTTACTTGAGGGTAAAGTCATATGGAAGCGAGCAAGAGGTAGGCAGAGATACAAGTGAGAGAGTATCATCACAAGTTGGTCAGGTTACAATCTAGCAGAGTGTACCACTTAAACAAGTGACAGGGGATGTTGGAGGTCTGTTGCAGCCAACCTTCGTTGCGGGAACAGCCCTTGATGATGATGATGGTTAATCTTAGTCTGTTCTTACTCTGAAACTCCTGACAGTTTTCAGGACATGTTCAGGAGAATGCAACATCAAAATAGAAGTGATCAGTCTGAAGTCAGTCAACATATTCAAATATTTAGATACATTAATAACATCAGATGGAAGATGTATTCAAGAAGTCAAAAAATAGAATAAATTGCCCAGGTAGAGACAATATTTCTCAAGATGAAGACCATCCTTTGTAATATATCTTTGTCAATTGAGGTGATAAAGAGATATCTTAAACGTTATATAGAGCTAATTCTGATGTATGAAAGTGAATCTTGGACACTCAGAAGAGCAATAAAACAAGTTTAGAAGTAATAGATATATTTATAGAAGAATGTTAAGAACACCAAGGACATATAAAAAGCGTAATGAAGATACCTTGAAAGATGTTAATTCAAAAAGAGAGATGCTTAACAGCATCAGAAAGAGACAGTCCACATGTTTGCCACATCATCCGGAGAGGGAAGATGAAATACGATGTAACAACAGGCAAGTGGAAGAGCACGACAGATAGGGGAAAACCAAGAGAGAAGATGCTTGACAACCTAGCATTGTGGCATGGGAGAACATCGGTATCGGAAATGATTGACAGCACACAAAATAGAAGACCGTGGTAACATGATAACCAACGCCGCACAGCATGGACCATACGGAGAAGTCGAAATCCGGAGAACATAATGTGTTCTTTGGGGGTTTACAGATTGACTGCGATATCTACGTATTTCGGGCACACTCGTTACGCTCGTTATAATTTTTTATTACCATCTTTCTACTCTAATGCTTATCTTTAGTGACCATGCCACAAGAAATGTAAGAACAGGTAATATGACATTGGCCTTGTCAGATGTGTGCTGTGATAAAGACCAGAGGTGATGTTGCGATCAACGAAAGATCACAGAAAGCACTGCTACACATATAGGACATAGTATATAGGACATAGTATATAGGACATAGTATATAGGACATAGTATCGTTACATACATATCAAAGAAAGAAGAGAAATACAACAAAGAAGTTCTTGTGAAATATTTTAGAGACGTTATAGTGGCATGTGTCAGAGAAGAAATAGCAAGATATTTCAGAGAATGTATAGCGACATATTTCTGAGAAGTTAATATCGACATATTTCTGAGAAGTTAATATCGACATATTTCTGAGAAAGCACATTGGCATATTTGTGAGATGTTATAGTGAAATATTTCAGAGATATAATAGTTAAATTTTCTAGAGACGTTATTGCGACATATTTCAGAGAAATTATAGTGAAATATTTCAGAGATGTTATAGGCTTATGTCAGAGACGTAATAGTGACATATTTCAGAGACCTTTTCGTGACATATTAGAGAAGTTATAGTGGAATATATCAGATCTGACGCACAAATGATGAACTAATTGTCCCAGACGTATATTCTGCACTGCTGGCATTACGTGATTATCCTGGTATATGCCAGACTGTAATGCATCGCTTCGGGACTAAACATGCATTCATATAACCTTCATGAACCATTTCTTTGAGACAGCATTCACTATGTGTTGAGTATCACCTCGGATACTTACTCAACTGAGAAGGACCTACGCTTTTGTCATAAATTCTTGAGTCTAACGGGAATTGAACCAGTCCGTTCAACGACACCAAATCGCCTAGCAACTCTAGTACACGAGATTTTCCGTACTTGACTAACGTGTTAATTAATTGGATATTTTAATCAATTCTTTGGATTATTTTTTTTATCTTGTTCATGTCTGTGTTTGATGTCCACGCTCATGTCCTAGAAATGTCTGATGGTCAACGTACTGACTAACGTACTTTTAGTCAAGTACAGAAATCTCGTGTAAGAGAGTTGCTAAGCGACTGGGTGTCGTTGAACGGACTGGTTCAATTCCCGTTAGACTCAAGAATTTTTCATTTCTCTTCTGGCTTCCTTCTTGAAATATTTTGTCATAAAAGATATGGGCTGGTAAGAGCTACACAGATAACGGTGTTATTTCATTATCAGCAAAATATTGCCACATATTTCAAGAATAATCGTGAGGTCAATTTGTCCCATTGCCATTGGGCAACCTAACATATTTTGCATTTCTGCTGCAAAAGTACTTCTTTACATTATCTAGCAACTAATATCATCAAATATTCTTCATTAATCATGTTCTTACAATTAACATCCTCAAATATTCTTCATTAATCATGTTCTTACAATTAACATCCTCAAATATTCTTCATTAATCATGTTCTTACAATTAACATCATCAAATATTCTTAATTAATCATGTTCTTACAATTAACATCATCAAATATTCTTCATTAATCATGTTCTTACAATTAACATCATCAAATATTCTTCATTAATCATGTTCTTACAACTTTTATTACAGGATGAGAAGAATCAGATTTTGACTATCAGTGTGTGGCTGAGGCAGGTAAGATCTTGATTATTTCAATCAATTATTTGGATTATTTTTTATCTTGGTCATGTCTGTGTTTGATGTCCACGCCCATGTCCTAGAAATGTCTGATGGTTAAACCATAAACCGATCTAAGAACGAACACACAAAATACTGAGCATCCGCGGACTCTGTTGAAACGCGCAGCGAGAAATTGAAAACTCCGCGTACACAATCTAAGGTACAGAACCAGTTAAAAATTTTTCCGAGCTGTAAAGTAGAAAATGTAAAAAGACCATTATCCCATTTTCCAATTCATGACCATTGGCCAATATAAGGCATACCGGCTTAATGATAATAATTTTTTTCTAAAATGACGCATTTGATTTTTTCTGTGAATTGCACTGATCTCTATGTGTCGTGGAAAGCGTTAGCTCAGAGGAACACGGTAGCCAAGTTGATAGTGAGCTTTCTGACTATCACCGGTTTACAGCGTGACAGTTTCTAAACTACGTCCGGACGAATCTAATCCGGATTGTGATTTCTGGTTGGTTGCTGATCCATCTTTTCATGGGCGTATGGGATGACGTTCCATGAAACTTCTATAAGAAGATAAACTCAATGCGTGGTTGTGATTTCTCGCTTGACATGACCACTCCTCTAATTCACTTGGCTCTAAATGAGTACATGGCACGTGAATTAAAGGAGGTAGAGAGAGAAAGTAAGGGAATATGCCTCCTCACCTAACAGTTGCTGCAGCTTAGTACATGAAGAATTATCTTCATCCCAGACGACAGGTTGCTGCCATGGGACCTACCTTTACTTATGTGTCGAAATCCAATGACAATCACAGGAAAAATTAAATGCCTCACTTTAGAAGGATGATGTCTAATGAGACTGCAGGTCTTATATATGTCAATGATCATTAATGAATGCGATGTTAGAACTGAATTCTCCATTGACCTTCATCATAACGGGGGATGATGTAGTCAAGATAAAGCTCGCCGCTTTTATTTTTCAAAAACTTTTGGTACCCATTTATTTAGTCTGGCTTTACCTAGGAGCCGATGGTCACATTAAAATATTTCAGGTTTTAAAATATTTCCAGTATTTTAACTGAAAATTGAACCTTGGGTGCTGTTCATCTTGAAGCTGAGCTACCGCGAACTCGGTTTAAACGTGCAGCGAAGAATTTAACATTCTGCGTACACAATCTCAGGTAGAGAACCTGGCAAAAATATCCCACAGTTCCACTCAATAGATATTTCCACACACGATTGTGTGGCTGTTGAATTTCTCCGATAAGCTTAAAATTCTTTTGTGAGAACCTAGGATGGCAGCATTCGCTGGTGGATTGCCTTTCTAGTTCATGGGTCTAATATCGCTTACCAGTTTAAGTTAAAATTTGATGTATTATGTCATAAACGAATGCGGAATATATACACTCTGGAAATAGGTTCCAAAACATGTCAGGGAAAGCAAAATAGATGGGCATGATGCTGACTGCATCATACTTTTTGAATATTATTACTTCATGGTAAGGGGAAAAACAACAGACCTATGACCTGTAGAAAGCTTCCAGGAAACTCTTCGTAAGTACAACAGAGGTTCCCAAAGTGTGCGCTTATGTGCCCGGGGACGCCGCACAGAGTCTACAGTGGCGCTGCGGCAGCCTCAATAAAACATAAAAGAAATTGCAAATAGACATAAAATTATCAGGTCTTTAGTTTTGCTTCATATTAAGAGCTCCACCGGAAATAATCTGAACGCTAAGGGCACCGTGGCTTTAAAAATTTTGGGAACTCCTCAGTTGCAACATTGATTCACCTGAGAATCAGCCGTTCACTATTATACAATGTGGAGTAGCGATACCATCTAACATACTATCACGGAAACATCAAATCTCAGTGGAACTAAAAGAAAACCGTTCTTTCCTTTAGGATAGAACAACAAAGGCACAGATGTCTGTCTCTGAATACATGTGCACCAAATGTAACAGGGGACCCGGTGCCAGAATTGACTTTTTATTCATCTACGCACAGAGACACAGAAGGATGCAATAACATAGCTCTGAAACTGTTGTCATCATCAGGCGAAACTTTGAAAAGGGTAAGGAAATTTGGCTAATCACTGGTTACATGCAGTAAGAAACGGCACTGTCCAAGCTCACGTAAAAACGGATAGACTAAAGTCCGGAAGAGTATAAATAATGAAAAAACTAGAATCATAGAGATGGAACACAACCAGACAGAAAGTTGGCAGACTATCCCGGGATACAGGAAAAGCAAACAGAAAAATGGCAAAAGATAACAGGTCATCTACACATATGAATGACGGGTGTTAATCGCCAAGGGCTGCAGTGAGCCAAATTGGATGATAAAGCGGTTCTCAGGTGCATAACAGTGATGATGTACATTATGTCGTGTGCACTTGCTGTCGCCATGCCATGTACAAGGTGAACTTTTTACTTTACTCTCTTATTGAAAAAAATACTCGATTCTTTTCGCGAATCGAAACCTGGAAATCATAAATGTAAAACCTACGCTGTAACATTCCTGTCATACGTCACCCAACTTTCACAGTATTCCAAAACTGTGGACTATCTTTTTTCTGATGCGGGCAAGCAGCTCTCTTCCTGGATTAATTTATTTCAAGATATCTTCATTACGCTTGTTATCTGTCCATTGTGTTCTTAACAGTCTTCTATAAAACCACTGCTGTTTCAATATATATTTTAATATCTGCTGAGTGTCCAAGATTCACGTCCATACATCAGAATTGGTTCTATATAACGTATAAGAGCACTCTCACCTCAATTAACATATTACATAAGATATTCTTCATCTTCTGAAATGCTGCCTTTGCCTCGGTATTTCTACATGTTACTTCTTTAACACATATTTCATTTGATGTTATTAATGCATCTAAATATATGAATATGTTGACTTGCTTCAGACAGATCACATCTACTTTGATATTGCATTCTAGATGACATTTATTCCTTGATATAACTATTACTCTAGTTTTTCTGCTACAAAACTTAAGTTTTTACTGACTCTTTAGCAATGATATTCATCATTTCTTGTAACTGTTTCGCCTATCAAAACTGCATCATCCGCGTATCACAGGTTGTTTATAATATTCCATATAACTAATATTTCTGGCACGTCTTGTATTATTTTACTGTACACTTTGAACAGGCCAGGTTACAACACATACACAACTTTATCTAATTTCGTGTTTGATGTGTTGAAATGTTACCGTTTGAATATTCAATTAGATCATACTGAAACTCTAATATCGATTTGTTTTACCATATTAAAATTCCTATTTCTAAATGTATTGGGATCTACGTTGACTTTTCTTCCATAAAATGTAGTAAAGACACTATAAAGGCTGTAAACCACCACATGGTACAATAGACTACTCTCCGTGTGTTGTACCCGCTCCTAGCTACCAAAAATGGCTTCCACATTTTGAAGCACGCTATCTTCCAATACACTGATTCCTAACTACTACGGAAGTCATTAAAGTTCAGAAATTCTGCTATTATGTTTCCTAAACGCTTATTTCCGTATTTTCGTATTTTCCTGTGATACTGATTAACTCACTTTAAGTATGAGGAGGGCTAAAATGAATCTAAGATATCATAGTGAGTTATGCACGCAAGGGATTAAAACAGCAAGCATATTGCCGCTACATTTTGTATTAAATGTCTCAAACAGCTGTACATATTACATAATGGATATTTATTTTTTTTGCTACAATTACTTTTTTCACTTTCATTCTTACACTATTGCTAATTACCAGGATTCAGTCTATAAAATGTAGTCTGTCCAGCTCTGTGATAACATGGTACAGTATGCCGCATGGTCAAATGTGCGGCATGGTCAAGTGTGTGAAATGGTCAAGTGAGCAGCATAGTCAAGTTACCGGGTTAAAATACCACCGTAAGCAATTGTGCTTCCAGAGCGTTCAGAAAACGATGACAAAATAGTAGAAAATTACTAAGCAAATAAATTCTGAGTTCATGGTTATATTCAGAGTTCACAGCTATATTCTGAGTTGATGGTTATACCCTGAATTGATGGTTATATTCTGAGTTCATGGTTATATTCTGAGTTGATGGTTATATTCTAAATTGATAGTTAAATTCTAAGTTGATAGTTAAATTCTAAGTTGATAGTTAAATTCTAAGTTGATAGTTATATTCTGAGTTGATAGTTATATTCTGAGTTGATAGTTATATTCTGAGTTGATAGTTATATTCTAAGTTGATAATTATATTCTAAGTTGATGGTTATACCCTGAATTGATGGTTATATTCTGACTTGGAGATACAGCCAATCTTTTTCAGTCTAGAAACAGAATGATTATAGTATTAGGATTGTTCGTCCGTCCATTCAGTTCAAATGAAATTATGACGATGATGAATATGATGATGTATGTGGTGTGCCCGGCTGTGACTAGTGAGTTGTCTGCAGTTTATGTTGTCTTGATCTTTCGTGTTAGGTAGAATACACTAGGCAGGAATTTTCTACCTCACGCACAGCTTGCGTGCGAGAAGTCTGTGCGACATTGAGATGTAAACACCTTTCTTCTATCACGCTTTTTGTTGCGCAGCATCATGTCTGAGGTTCTCTGCAGCTGCTGCACCACTCTTGATTCTGCGGCTCCAGTCGGAACTGTCTTGTGCAAAACTCTCCCATGAATTTGTGCCTAGTCTTAAGTGAGCCAGTGATCTATTAAAAGTATATCTTTAAACTATTCTTCTTCTTCTGTCCTCCGACCTTGCGGGAGCCAGTTTGATTTTCTCCATATAACACTTTTTTTGGTAGGCAATGCTCTTTCATGCAGACCATATGTCCTGCACAGTGTGTCTACGCCTTCATCAACATTGTGTGTATGCTTAATGATTCAGAGTTCAGTAGTACTTGACAGTTTTTGGACAATCATTAATAAAGCTCTAGTAGTTTGCCTTTATTTTCCGCAGTTTAAGGATTACTGACCTAATTGATGGGGTATCCAATTCCAATACAAGATCTTCTTATACCTGCATGATCGTCTACCGTAAAACCCCTTCTACTGGTTAACTGGAAATCCAGCCTCACTTAATGACTCATTTGACTATTTCCTAGATTTTGATTGGTTGCCACACAAAGTATAGACCAATGATAATCACGGGAATAGTAGAATACATTGTGGTGTTGTCAGAAATGAGCATTACTGTGGACTTATAATAATGTTTGTCAAACAACAACGATCTGGACTTATCAGTCATAGTTTACTTTTCTCAAGTGGTGATTGGAGAACATATGTGCGTGCTTGGAGTGCAGTAACGAGGACCGACGAATAGCTAACTAACCAAATACTTCAATTCGTTATTAAGAAGGTTGGATTTCCAATTAGTCAGCAGGTCTTATATTGTAAACGACCACGTCAGTTCACAAGTTGCTATTGTTTGCTATCATTCCGAGTCCCAGCAACACAAGAACGATGCAACAATAAATTTTATACAATTATGTTAACGTCTATTTGTTTGTTTTTGTGACTCTCGCGACTTGCGTACACGTTTGTTAGCAGTAAGCGCTCATCAAAAGATAAAGCATGATGCTAGACTAAACAATTACTCATTCTTCTTCTTCTTCTTCAGCGTTCATTCTCAAATTCCTGCTGGATTTCTCTTGTAACAGGACAATGGTCCTACAAGATTTCCAGTTGACTATAGTCCAGAGAATGTAAATGCGTTGTGTTGCCGTTTTATTTGCGCCACTGGCCCAACACATCCGTCTTCGGCGGTAATTACTCATTCAACATATCCATTACTGCCTATTTCGCTATATATACACATAGGTATCATATATATAATTGTTAACACTTGAGAAACGTGATCTAACTGATGATAAAACTTGGCTAGGAATAGTAATGCTGTCAGTCAAAAAAAACTGTCAAATACTGCAAGTTTCCCAGTAAGAGTTGCAGGGAGGGATTTTTTAGCTGTGTGATAAAGGCCGCATGCTCTTGCTCTCGCCACGTCATGTACAGGGTGAGTTTTCTAATTTACCCTCCGACAGAAAAAAAACACCATTCCTTACCGGGGATCGAACTCTAGACCTCAATAGTATGAAACCAACGCCCTGACCTCTCGGCCATGCGCCAAACAGAAACCACCTACATTGGCTCTCGGCTATGCTGTCAGTAACAGGAAATAATATGATTATGATGTTGGAAGACTCAATTAGAGAAAAACAATCTAGATTCACAAAAACAATCTAGATTCACAAAAACAATCTAGATTCACAAAAACAATCTGGATTTACAAAAACAATCATGTAATGACCAAATTTCCACTCGAAAAACATTTGAAGATTTCGTGGAAATGCAATCCCAACTTATCAACATTAATTTACCCACTTATCAACAATAATTTACTTACTTATCAACATTACTTTGCCCACTTATCAACATTACTTTACCCACTTATCAACATTAATTTGCCTACTTATCAACATTAATTTACCCACTTATCAACAGTAATTTATCCACTTATCAACATTAATTTACCCACTTATCAACATTACTTTACCCACATATCAACATTAATTTACCCACTTATCAACATTAATTTACCCACTTATCAACATTAATTTACCCACTTATCAACATTAATTTACCCACATATCAACATTAATTTACCCACTTATCATAATTAATTTACCCACTTATCATAATTAATTTACCCACTTATCAACATTAATGATTTTCAAAAAGACAATAGATGGTATGTACTGTTAGAAATTGGAAAATTATTGCCAAATATGGCTTTCCAAATAGATATTTTCATGTCACCAATGATTTGAGAATGGAAACGTTGCATAAGACTAAACAATGGTAAAATTGAATATTTTACGAGTGTGTGTTTTCTAATCATGTAACAAAAACGAAATAAACACATACACAACAATGTTTAGTGTGTGTGACTGTGTCTCAAACGCGTGGTGTAAGACTCGAACTTGGACAAGGGGTACACGATGTCGGTGAATGACACCTCGGCTAAGAGGGCGAAAGAGCCAGGGTCCAACTCCTCTGTTGAGTTCTTCCCCTTAAGGAACCAGGCTCACGGATGAGAAACGGTTCAGTACCCAATGGGCACAGGCACAGCACGTCTAATTACACGAGGCAAGTTCACAGACAGTGGAACACCTCGTTCGAGTCAGACGATAGCAAAAAATCGTCTGGGCGAAAAGTCTCCGCTACGCGTGCCTGGAGACAGATATAGAGGCTGTCACAGGCTAAGGGTAGCCCACCCGAATTGTCAAGGCATGCCGAAATTGGATGTGCTAGGCCTACAAGGCGCATAACGGTGACACAACGTAATCACGCTCCCGGCGGAAATCGCACGGATATCCGTGATGGTTACAATGGAGCGAACGAAAAACAAACAAACAACTCATTAATAGAATGTTGTTGTAATTGTGTAGAAGTGACCAGTCAGTCTCTTCACCTGTCTTCCTTGCCTATCTAAAACACACAGTCAGTTTCTTCCTCTGTCTTCCTTGCCTATCTAAAACACACAGTCAGTCTCGTCGTCTGTCTTCCTTGCCTATCTAAATCACACAGTCAGTCTCTTCGTCTGTCTTCCTTGCCTATCTAAAACACACAGTCAGTCTCTTCGTCTGTCTTCCTTGCCTATCTCAACCAGACACACAGTTACAATAGGATCGTATAGACCAGTGTTTCCCCACCTTTTCTTTTAACCATACCCCACCTAAGTTTTTCAAAACTGCTGATGCCCAACATGTAACATATGTTATGTAACATATGCATGTTTATTTTATATTCAAACATTGAAATATTTCCTAAATGAAGCATAATTACAACTTCTTCAGGACACAATGCTTAAGTTCTAGGAAAAAATCACTAGGAAATTATTAGAAAAAAAATATTAGGTAAATTTTCAAAATATCTAGAACTCAGATATAAACAAAAAATTTCGAATTGTCGCCCTGAACAACCAAATTTTCCCCCCGTGAGGCGTGGGCTCCACGCTGGGAAACACTGATCTAGAGCACTTCTGTATTTGATATTTAAAAATGGGTTCTCTTTTTGATTGTGAACATAGCAATAAAATCACTCGAAATCAAGAATTTCCCCATGGTGATAGATCAATACACAATGAATAAAAGATGTAACTTGCTAGGGAACTCTAAACTACATGAGACGCAGAGTGTATTGAAATCTGCCATAGAACCTCACGAAAAACGTTGCATTTTATAAAACCATTTTGTAATGGTTTCAGTCCTCGGGAAGTGCTTGTTCCACTTCTGTGGCGTCGGCACTTATTTTGTAAGCCTTGAACTTCTAATGTTTCATTGAATACGGAAATAGAATGTATTCATCGGTGTTTAATGTTGCGTGATGGTCTCCCGTGATTTCAGATGGACTAGACTATGCAACTTTTCAATTATATTGCGTTACCTTTCAGTTTCATTATAACTCACTTTTGGTCGATAAAAAAGGCTAACGCACATATACAGAGATGCAGTCACATGCAAATGATGATGATGTTAGACCCCCTAGTGAAGACCGTCGAGGCCAATTAATGGCTAATTGGAAAATAGCTTTTTAATATGATAAATTTGACTTTTTCCGTGGTTTTCATTGGCCACTATGATTATATAGCATGCGTTGATAGAAAATTTATAAATTGTTTTTATTTGTGATATATATATATATGCTATGTGTACTAGTATGTTTATTTTATGTTGTATGTTGTAGACAGTATTTTTGTATATTAACTCAGTTTTATCTGTGGTATTGATTTCGTGTCGGTCTATCGGTCTATTTGTTCATTCATGAAGTCATATATCTGCAGTTTATGTTGTCTTGATCTTTCGTGTTAGGTAGAATTATTTCCTTCAACTTGTGTTTATAGTTATTGATATCTCCGTCGTGGTCTTGTGATGTGGGTTTTGCTTTGGTCTATTATTACGATGTTGTTTCTGCTGTGTTGAATGTTTCCCTATAAGTTAACTCAATCTTGCATCTATAGCTGACATGGTACCGTTATATTATATCTCTCTTGTCTGTTTGTGGCTAGATATTATCCTGGTTTCTTGCCTTAACCTTCTACATCTTTTCATAGTGTTTAATTTCGTATGGTGCGCACAATTTTGTTCTTGAACATGCTGGACAAATTGTACACTTTCCTTTGGTCCTTCGCCATGCCGCTACACGGGACTATTTATTATCCTTTTTTTTAATATGTATTTAAATTTATATTATTACATTTATATTATATATAAATTTAATATATTATTATTTTCTTTATTATTTATAAAATATATTATTTTCCTTTTTTATGTTATATATTTTCATTAAAATTAATTGTTTCTATATTTGTTGTTTTCTTACATTATGGTCTTACGACAACTTTTTTATCGAAACGTCAACAGTATTGTCTTTACTAATTTTATTAGAATTGTTTGTATCATCATTGTGCTGATAATGGTTAATATTTGTAACACATATTTACATATTCACTATTATTACTTTCGTATTTCCTCACGATGTCGTCCTTGATCTCTTTCTTTCTATCTTTCCAGTTGTAACTATGTGCTCCAGACCTCCCTGTCTCATAGACTGTCCAAAAATAAAGATTGTCAAAATCGGATACTATGCAGTGCCCCCCTGTCTCACATTTAACTCTTTCAGTACCTTCTAGTTAATTAGTTTGTTTTGTTTTGTTTGTTTGTTATGTTGTTGTTGTTGTTTTTTTGTTATCCATAACACTCGCAGCATTCTTCCATAGAATTACATCTATGTTGCCTCTAATTTTCAACTATTCCGTTTTTTTTTAGTGTCCAAGACTCTCACACAAATATTCGAATCGGTATTATGTAGCTCTATGAACCATTTCCTCGCCTATTTTGAGAGGGATATATTACACAGTAGACAAAATATTGAGAGAGGCATATTACAAAGTAGACAAAATATTGAGAGAGGCATATTACACAGTAGACAGAATATTGAGAGAGGCATATCACACAGTACACAAAATATTGAGAGAGGCATATTACACAGTAGACAGAATATTGAGAGAGGCATATTACACAGAAGACAGAATATTGAGACAGGCATATTACACAGCAGACAGAATATTGAGAGAGGCATATTACAAAGTAGACAAAATGTTGAGAGAGGAATATTGCACAAAAGACAGAATATTGAGAAAGGCATATTACAAAGTAGACAAAATATTGAAAGGTCTATGTTACAAAGTAGACAAACATAACACTGTAGTATCACTAAATTAACATATATTCATCACTATCAGGTATCACCTCCTCATCGAAGGTTGGCTGTAATTGACCCCCAACATCTTCTGTCTCTTGTTAAATTGCTAGACTGTATAATGTACATCTTATGATGTTTCTCTCCCACTTGTATCGCTGTCTTCATCTTTCTCTCTGCGCCCCTCGACTCTACCTTCAAGTATGGTCTTCAATATGTTGTCATGTCTTTTACTATGTCCAAAATATTATATTTTATTTCTATTTCGTTCCATTGTTTTTTTTCATACGTCGTGATGTCCGTGTAGAGCCGGAGCCTTGTAGGAGAGCAAAGAATAACAACACTGTTTACCTTCCATGTATGTTGTAAGACTCGAATAATGAGATTTTGTGTTGGAGTTAGCTGTCCCATTTCAAATATGGTAAAAGTGATCTAGACGCTATGCTGAAGTCTGATGTGTCAGGAAAGTGTAAACATCTCAACTAAGCTGTAAGCTATGCCTCATGGTAATCCGTTCTCCTGACTATATCTTGCTAATCTTTATGTTTTTAAAAACATCCACAGAAGACAAAGTAGAAGATAACATCGTGTTGTCAGATTATGTTTTTGTTTTCTTCTCTTTCCATTACGTTCTCTCTATTTTATATTTCTATATATCCACATCGCAAATGCATCGATTCTGTCTTATAGCTGTTTCCTCATTATCCATGTTTGTGAGCCATACATTAATATATTATATCTGTAGCATTTGCATTTCTAATGTTTAGTTTGTTGAGATATAAATGTGTTTCTCATTTTACAACTTACATTTCCTGACCCAAAATATTCTAGAAAAACACAGCTTTTTTAGGAAACCCCTATCTTTACAAAGTGCCATTTAAGGCAGTGAGCAATTGTAAACTAGCAATTTTTTTTTTTTATACTCTAACCATAAACAATAATAATCAGGTAATCGCAGAAGAACAGGTACTAAACCTAAAAATACATGGAGAGATACCACAACAAGAAGATCATTACCAATATCTCGGAAATATAATCACAAATGATGGTAATTGTGACAAAGAAGTTAAAAGGGGAATAAGAATGGCTAAAAGTACATACAATTAAATGAGGAAAATATTGGTATCCATACAAATTACACAAAAACTAAAAATGAGAATTACAAAATGTTATATCTATTATAGAATAAGAAATAACATAAAATCAGAAATTGAAAATTAAAAATGTGGATTCGTAGAAGGCAGAGACACAAACAATGTCATATATATCTTGAAAGTATTAATAGAAAGAATGACGGGTTAGACATCGCCATATGCGCTTTATTGACTATAATAAGGCATTTGATAAGGTGAAACATTAAGAAATAATTATAATATTGGAGAATTTAAACATTGATGGTAAAGATCTCAGAATACTAAGAAATATATATTAGCAACAAAGAACAGCCATACAAATCGATAACATAAGTAAGGAATATATATATATATATATATATATATATATATATATATATATATATATATATATATATATATATATATATATATATATATATATATATATATTGGCAACAAAGAACAGCCATAAAAATCGATAACCAAACAAGGGGTTAGACAAGGTTGTGTACTGTCACCCGATCAATGTTTAATGTATACAGTGAAACGATAATGAGATCCGTACAGGATATGTGAGGAATATCAGTCAGAGGGTATATTATAAACAGTATACGATACGCTGACGATACAGTTTTGATAGACAAAAATGAAACACAGTTACAAGATATTATGATTATTATTGTACAGGAAAGTCAAAACAAGTAAGGTTAACCCATAGAATTTATTAATGCCGTAGGGGTGCTGAATAGCAGAAAAACTGAAGTAATGGTTAAAACAAAATTTTAAATGTCCACCAGAATGCACCATCAAAGTAGATGGGATCAGTCTGAAGTAATTCAATATATTCAAATACGTGTGTGCATTAATAACATTAGATGGAAGATGTATTAAAGAATTCAAATGTGTAATTTCCCAAACAATGGCAACATTTCAATGAGAAACAATGAGAAAAGCAATCTTATGTAATATATCTTTGTCAAGTGAAGTGAGAAAGAAAGTTCCTAACAGTTATATAGAATCAATTCTTATGTATGGAAGTGAATCTTTGACAATCAAAAGAACAGTGGAAAAATTATATTGAGGCAGCATAGATGTGGTTTTATAGAAGAATGTTGAGAACACCGTGGACATATAACAAAAGCTTTATGAATATATCTTGAAAGATATTAATTTAAAAAGACAGTTGCTTGCCCGCAATAGAAAGAGACAGTTCACATTTTTGACACATGAGACGAGGAAATATAGAATATATTATATAATTAAGCAAGTTGAAGAGCAAGAGGTGTAGAGAAACACCAGGAGAGAAGATGTTTAACAACCTACAATTGTATCATGGAAGAACATCGGTATCGGAAATTATTAACAGCACACGAAATAAAAGGCATTAAACTAACGCCACATTGCATGGACAATAAGAAGAAGACGTATATTCTATATTAATGTATGGCTCAGAAACATGGACAATGAACAAACAACTAGAGGATATCATTTTTGCCTTTGATTTGTGGATATATAGATGAGAATGGAGAACTTCATGAAATGAGAAGGAAATGAACAAAGAAGTTCTAACAACACTTAAAATGAAAACTATTCGAGAAAAGAAAAATCAAATAAATAAAGTATTTTGGACATATTAAGAGACATGACACCTTGTTCACGAACTTACTTGAGCGTAAAGTCAAGGGGAGGCTAGCAATAAGTAGGCAGAGATACAAGTATGAGAGAAACATCACGAGGAGGACAGGTTACAGGCTAGCAGAGTGCACCACCAAGGTAATAGATAAGGGAAGATGAAAATCCGTTTCAGTCAACCTTATTTGCGGAGACGGCGCTTAATGATGATGGTGATGATGATGACGGCTCCCGCCTTCATTTTCTGCCAAATATCCTATTACAATAATGAGCTGAAATTTGTTTCATTATATATTCCATATCGGTTTTGACTACAATGGTATCCTGTTTGCAAAGAACGAACACAATGTGTGTAGTTCGTGAGAAATGTATCGTTTGTTTTACGTGAACTTGTTTTTCAGAGAACGTTGACATGAGAATGTCTTTTCTTTGAGAATTCCCTCTCAGATCTGGAATAGGCTTCAAAATTGGCGCAGATAATGATGTTTGTCTTTCTTTGGTGAAACTAGCAGTGCCAGTGTGTTGCACAATGTGATTGGTCGATCCAGGAACCTACACTCTCTTTCGTGGATTCCTATTGGTTTATTATTGTCATTGAAAATATACTTGTCATTACTTTAGAAAAGATCAGAAACAGGGTTGCCATATAGTTGGAACTGATTATGGTTAATTTTAGTTGAAAATTACCACAAATGGTCAAACTTTTAAATTGTGTATAAGACCCATAACCCGTTTCGGTCGTAGGGGTGTCACAGTGGAGACATCAGCTCAAAATACCATCCAAAGACCCCCATCTTCAGGCACTCGGATAAGTGCAAAAGAATTATGCCTAGACCATTAGGTGATGCTATAAATCCATAGTTTTATGTTACTCCTTTTCTCCTTCAACCCTCGACCTCTTCTTGCAAAATAGTTTAGAAAGTGAGTTATCTCTCGTTACATGCACAAATCAAATACGTTTACAACGTAACATTTGTATAAAAAGGATTGAAATTAAACTATTTCAAAATAAAACAATGAAATATAAATCCTAACTTTAATTTTGTGAAATGCAATTTAAAGCACAGATTCTATCTAATAACTCCAACTATCTAATAATTCCAACTATCTAATAACTCCCAACTATCTAATAACTCCAACTATCTAATAACTCCAACTACACGATTCAATTACATTCTTCTGTCTCCTAGTTGTATTGTGACAGGATTTGTCAGAGAAACAATTTTACCGATAATAGTGCCTGCTAATATAACCATACATGTTATTACTGTCATGTAAACTCGATATAAATGCGAAAATATCTCAAAATGGACACATTTTTAAATTGGTGAAGAATGCAGAGTTTGAAGCCAGTGTGGAAAATATGACATTTTTATTGTTGTGGAGTCGTTAAAAAAGTTTTGAGTCTGTCAATAGATTATGTCAACAATTAGGGGGATAAGGGAGTCTAAACAAGTTAACAATTGTTAACAAGGAGGGGTGGTGAGATTGACAGGGACTGGCGTCAACATAACTGTTATTCATACACCAATATAATTGTTTGAATTTGAAACCTTTTTTTAACTACAAATATGAAACAAATCATATAGTTTTTCGTACATTTTTTGCTTAATATGTTATTCATAACAAAGAATTTGACATCATTAAGCAAGAGGATCCCTGGATTATTAATAACTGTTGATAAGCTGGGGGGGAGGGGGGAGATCAAATATTGGTAAAATATTCTTGACGTAATTAAGGGACATACATTCTCATTCTATTTCTGCTGCTTCTGTTCTACTTCTGCTGCTTTTGTTCTATTTCTGCTTTTTTTGTTCTATTTCTGCTGCTTTTGTTCTGTTTCTGCTGCTTTTGTTCTATTTCTGCTGCTTGTCCTCTATTTCTGCTGCTTTAGTTCTATTTCTGCTGCTTTTGTTCTACTTCTGCTGCTTTTGTTCTATTTCTGCTGCTTTTGTTCTACTTCTGCTGCTTTTGTTCTATTTCTGCTGCTTTTGTTCTATTTCTGCTGCTTTAGTTCTGTTTCTGCTGCTTTTGTTCTGTTTCTGCTGCTTTTGTTATATTTCTGCTGCTTTTGTTCTATTTCTGCTGCTTTTGTTCTGTTTCTGCTGCTTTTGTTCTATTTCTGCTGCTTTTGTTTTATTTCTGCTGCTTTTGTTCTATTTCTGCTGATTTTGTTCTATTTCTGCTGCTTGTGCTGTATTTCTGCTGCTTTTGTTCTATTTCTGCTGCTTTTTTTCTATTTATGCTGCTTGTGCTCTATTTCTACTGCTTTTGTTCTATTTCTGCTGCTTTTGTTCTATTTCTGCTGCTTTTGTTTTATTTCTGATGCTTTTGTTCTATTTCTGCTGCTTTTGTTCTATTTCTGCTGTTTTTGTTCTGTTTCTGCTTCTTTTGTTCTATTTCTGCTGCTTTTGTTTTATTTCTGCTGCTTTTGTTCAATTGCTGCTGCTTTTGTTATATTTTTGCTGCTTCTGTTCTATTTCTGCTATTATGTTCTTGTTTTGACCAAATTCTTGTGATAAAGATGGGTAACCTTTTTAATTCATGTTGAGTGGTAAATGTAATGTTTCATTCTCATAAGTGGCAGTGGTATGACTTCTAAACCGTTCTCCCCTTCCCAGAATGTACCAGCTTATTTGAAGTTAAACCAACTAAACTAGTTTAGTTTGCAAGGGAACTAAATGAATATAGCCAGGACAGTTAGCACACATTAACTTTGACAATTGTTCAAACAATTACCACAACAGTAACAATGCAGAAAAATATTCAACGCGAACAGCGTAGAATTGCATTTAAAGCACCACTAACATATGTCCCTTCTAAGTTTCTTTACAGATGAGCAAATCTGAAGCTGACTGAGTGATTAATATTTTCATGCGGGCATCTGTTACTTAAGTAAAGGTATTTCTCTAGTATTTTATGTGCGCGGTCGATACGTTTCGTGAGCGGGGCCTTCTAGTGGCCTGCATGGCTATGCACCCGCTCACCTTAGAGAGAACATAGCATGTATCATAATTTGAGACATAAGAATTGCCAACAACAGAGCAACATTCAGTGCTACAACAATAGCAACGTAGAGTGCAATTTTCACGACATCAGCACTAACGACATAAGCATTAGAGATAAAAAGCAATTTAACAAGAAACATTGAAGAGACTCTTTATTAGACCACATACACTAGTTTTAAATTCAAACACAAATTTGACAAAATTAGTTAAGATCGTTAACTATAGGAAAAGTACGAAACTATTAAATGATGCAATAATACAAAAATAGTAGAAAAATTAAACACAAAGACAGCAACTGAGTGACATAACAGCAACAGGTTCCTAACAATATTGAAGACATTTAACAGACGTGTAACAAAGCAATGCAAAATTATCAGGTGTCTAAAAAAGCAACAAAATATCAGAGATGGTTACAAAATAGCACACGGGTATCAGAGCACACACATATCAGAGGTGAGTAACACAATACCAAAAATCAGAAGTAGTTAACAAAATACACTATTATCAGCGGTAGCTAATAAAAGTCAAAAATATCAGAGGTGCATAACAAAATAACACAAAAATCTCAGAGGTGCATAACAAAATAACACAAAAATATCAGAGGTGCATAACAAAATAACACAAAAATATCAGAGCTGTCTAACAAAATTAAAAAAATATCAGAGGTGTTACAAAATACTAGATGTGACTAAAACATATTGGACTTAAATATCAGAAATGACTGACATAATTACATATAAATGTCCGTGGTGCTAACAAAATAACACAGAAATAACTAAACTGAACTCTAAAAACAAAACAAATATCACTTCGAAAAATAACATTTTCATAGAAATTTAATAAAATAGTACAAAATATCAGATGATTCCCATGGCCATCACAATAATAAAAACTTAAAACACACAAAGAAATCAGAAACAAATAATACATGAACACAAAAATATCACAAATCTATAAAAATACTAAACACGTGGAATTTCTGTCAAAAAGTAACAGGTCAATATGGGTATATTTAATACAATTACAAATCTAACACACAGAGACATTTAAGAAGACAACAACAAAACAGATAAGACATTTAACAAGGCAACAATAAAACAAACATGACATTTAACATGGCAATAATCAAACAGAAAAGACATTTAACAAGACAATAACAGAAGTGACATATAACAACAGAGCAACAGAAAAGGAGAAACATTTAAAAAACAACTGCAAAATATAAGAGACATTTAACAAGATAAGGACAATAAAAAGTGTCATTTAACTAGTAAACAACATAACAGATATGGCATTTGACAAGAAAACAACAAAACAGATGTGAAATTCAACAGATAATAACAACGTAAGAGACATTTAACAAGACAATAATAAAACATTTAAGACATTTAACAAGACAATAATAAAACATTTGAGACATTTAACAAGACAATAAAAATAATACAACAAAAGAGACATTTAACAAAACAATAACACAACATAAGAGACATTTAACAAGATAATAACCACAACAAAAGAGACATTTAACAAGATAATAACCACACCATAAGAGATATTTAACAAGACAATAACACACCATAAGAGATATTTAACAAGACAATAACCACAACATAAGAGACATTTAACAAAACAATAACACACCATAAGAGACATTTAACAAGACAATAACACACCATAAGAGATATTTAACAAGACAATAACACACCATAAGAGATATTTAACAAGACAATAACACACCATAAGAGATATTTAACAAGACAATAACACAACATAAGAGACATTTAACAAGACAATAACACAACATAAGAGATATTTAACAAGACAATAACACAACATAAGAGATATTTAACAAGACAATAACACAACATAAGAGATATTTAACAAGACAATAACCACAACATAAGAGACATTTAACAAGACAATAACACAACATAAGAGATATTTAACAAGACAATAACACAACATAAGAGATATTTAACAAGACAATAACACAACATAAGAGATATTTAACAAGACAATAACCACAACATAAGAGACATTTAACAAGACAATAACCACAACATAAGAGACATTTAACGCAAGACAGAGAATCGAATACACGTTCAAGAATTTATCAAATACTTACATAACTGGCAAATCTACACACGACAAGATTGAAAAAGCAATAACAAGAGATTGCAACAGATTGAAGCTAGCAGACGTCGGCGCCAAATCAGTTATCGCATTAACTTTTCTTTCTTTTTTTTTTTTTTTTTGTAAATGAATATATTTGTATGTAATGTCTCGCAGTTCACAGAAAAATATTGGTTTCACATAATTTCATGTGCATTATGTTATAGACATACAATGAAATTGTGTTTCATATTTCATGTCTACAAATGTGGGCACCATCACGAGTGTAGGAGTTTGTAATAAGCAAAACTGGATAGAAAAAGTGGTGTTGGTTGTTTGTGGGGTCTGAGTGGAGATAGTAACAATATGATAATGTGAGGGGTGGGGTAGTATATGTAATTAAGTTGATTGTTTGTGTCTTACTTGTTCCTATTATTGATGTCAATTTATATGCATGTATTTGTTCTTTTATTCTGTTTTATGTGTGTTTTTGTGCCGTGGCTCTCAAATGTACATGCCTTCTAGCGGAATTAATTTGGATCAGGTTCGTTATAATTTTGATTATTATAGGACTTTTAATTGGTCGTTATTTACATACTTGGAATCACATGCCAAAATTAACCAAGACCAACCAATAGATTTCACGCAAATCGGTAACTATTTCATGTTTAGGTTTTAGTTAACAGGTCTCATATACTGCCAAACAGTCGCAGTTTGAGGTTGTATTTTTATTTACATGTCGTATTATTTTTGGATTTTGTGTGTTGTATATTTACGTTTTTGTGTTGTTTCTATTTTTTTTATTTGTTTGTATGTACTACTTCTATTTGTGTTTTGTGTAGTATTTCTATCTGTTTTTTGTGTTATTTTTATTAGTTAGCTTCTGTGTATTATTTTTATTTGTTTTTACGTTCTGTTTTATTTCTGTTTATGTTGTTTGTATGTGTTTGTGTTGTGCTTTTATTTGGTTCTTGTATTCTGCTTTTATTTCATTTATATATCAACAAGTTTCAAGTTGACAGATTCATTTTATTTGCTTTCTCTATGAAATATTTGGATCCCTGTTATGATACACCAGATTTCTACAGATCCTATCATGATACACCAGGTTCCTACAGATCCGAGATTTTGGGTGTTAAAAGAATTCAGACACACCTTTCTCCCTGCTTGCAAATAGAGAATTATATAAAAACAAAATGTAACACACAAAAAGAAGAACACATCACTAGACAACACTAAACATGATGGCAGTAGGTCTAAAAAAATATTGATTTCACAAACAGGTCATCAGAACCAAGCGGGAAAATTTATGGTTTTTTTACAAATATTATATATGTTTTGTTTCACAACAACCAAAAATCAGAATAGACAATACCGAGATAGAATGTGTGGATAAATTTGAATACTTAGGAGCAAACATCAACGGTGCAGGAGACTGAATGGCAGAAATAAGGAAGAGATTGGCAATGGCATATTGCAAAATAACACGGTTTAAAAACATATGGAAAAACATCAAAATAGAAACGAAAGTGCTAATGTTACGAACGTTTATTTTTCCGGTTGCAACATACGGCTGTGAAACATGGACCCTAAGTAAAACAACGGCAAAGAAGATCAACGCCTTCGAGCTGAAAAGCTACAGAAAGATACTTAGAATATCATGGAAGGAATAAATCAGAAACTCAGATATTATAAACACATTGAAGATTCCATATGAAGAGACACAACTGTTTAGAAAGACAAATAATGGAGGGAAGAGTACCTGGTAAGAGGAGAAAGGGCAGACCAAGAAGACGATGGACTGACGACATTAAAGATAACATGAATGCATCGCTAGAAAATGCAAGCCACATCGCCCAAGACAGAGAGAGCTTCAGAGAGTTCATTGGGAAGAAAACGTTCTGGAATGAATACTTCACATGACTTAGTTATATTGTCATATCTTAATGTTATATATATATATCAATATTACCTATACACGTCAATGTTATATATTTGCCTCTTAATGTTATCTATACACCTCTACGTGTTATCTATATATCTCAATGTTATCTATACATCTCAATGTTATCTATATATCCCAATGTTATCTATATATCCCAATGTTATCTATATATCTCAATGTTATCTATACACTACAACATTGTGTAAACGAATGAATAGTGTTTGAAAGAACTACTTAACTACTATTTTTACGAAACATCGCCTTAGGTACAATAAAATATTTACATATTTACTCTATTTTTTTGGTATTTAATCAGATCCTGATAACCGTAACAAATGCGGCTAGAGGAGTGTATATAAAGACAGTTACACTTGTACACCACACAAACGTCTGGACGAGAGATATCGATCTATCGTTTGGGGAAGTCAGGAAGGCGGGGGTGAAGACAGATCATAGATCAGCTGATTAGTATTCATAGTTTCTTGAGAACTCTCCTGCCGGGCAAAAATCTCTTCAGAAATGAGTGGCTATAACCCTTAGGACTAGAGAATGCCACTCTCATTTACTGATATATGCCAGATACTGGTTGAGCAAAGTGTGAGTTGGATCACGGAACTCGCAATCACGATTGGCTCGTCTGATTGTTAATTAGGCCATGATTGTGCTGTGCTCTGACGGTCAAACCTAACTTTTTTCTAACCTTTTTTTTAATCCCTGGAAGAGAGTACATTTTATGGAGACTAGATAGTTGGATTAAAGCATGACCGTGTAAAAATATAGACCTTTCAACAGAGCGTAAACATGACTTCATTTGTGACGTTTTGAGTATTGTGATTTTCGTTGATCACTGTATATTTACAGTCGCCTGCCAAAATATTCAAGACCGATTACTGGAATACACGGAAATAATAAAATAAGAACATTTCAGGTCATGTTTACTTTCCTTTTAGAGGTGTTATGTTGATGGTCACAAATAAAGCCTTATCTTGCCATGCACATGTCAAACATAGTTTCCAATCCACATTGAAAAAAAAATGGCCAGAAATATATTTCATTAGTCAAATCGTGACCAATCGCCAATATAAGATCATTCAGCAAAATTAAAACAGGCCTTTTGACGCCATATTTCCGATTACTGTCATAATTTTCGTTAGTCACTATTTATATACTTTGTGTCACCTGCCTCCGGTGACCAACGAATTGTACGGAAATAATCGAAAAACGTCACAAAGCTTATTTAGATTCTGTTGGCATGTCTTACACTGGCGATTGGTCATAGTTAAAGCCACCTGTAGCGGTCAGTCACCTATATCATTGTCAAATCCACCTATACCATAGTAAAAGCCACCTATACCATTGTCAAAGTCACCTATTCCATAGCTAAAGACACCTATCAGATGCAAGCGTTCGTGTGATAATCCAATAGATCTTAATCTTATTTGATCGTATTTCACATTTCAGACACATTTTCTACCGTGGTCATCTTTGCCTTACAAAAACGGTCATTAACTTTGTTTACACGTCATCAGAGGTTTTCAACTTTAGTTGCTATAATTATTGGTGCTTATCACACAATTTTTTTACCTTCCTGCGTACCCTTCCCTACTGGACAGATCTTTATCCCCCTATGTTCAACATTCTTCTTCTTGATGCCCAGGAAGGCTATATTGTACACATCGAGAACTACTGTGTTAACAGTAATCTATGAGAAAACGAAGGAACTTGAGCACGGTGTTAGTTACAACAGGTAAAGCTTACAACAAGGTAATAAAGTTTTGCTAATAGTGCGAAACACACATAGGCAAACACATAAGTCGACGTTTCGACCGAAAGGACTTTATCAAGGATCACAAACACATATAAATCAAAAACAACAAGTAGGGACGACACAACTTGCGTTCACATGTAGTAAGTTGGTCGAAGTGCCAGTTAGTTACAACAGCCGCCAGTGTATTGATGAGGTCTGAAAGGGTAGAAAAGAATGCCAACAATTTTTACTTTTCATGCATGTGGTAAGAGACTACTAAGGAGGCTGTGGGGTTGGGATTGGCTATTCCATCCAATGCTGGGTGAAAATGCCAAAAAAACCATGCCGTAGTCGGATGTGTCAGACCGAAAGGGCAAAGATTCCGCAGCTAAGCTGTAAACCATGACACAACGCACTTCGTTCTCCGGCCTGCATCCTGCCAATCTGCAAGATTTTGAGAACGAACGCAGGAGACGAGTACGCCACAACACCACATGATCTCAATGTTGCTGAAGCCTGCTGAGGTTTCATGTCTGGAATACTGGACGGATAGCAACCGTTTTATCCACAGCAGGTCTAGAGATTACAAGACGTCATCCAAATCATCTTGGAAGTAGATGTCCAGCTCGTTACATTACACACAGAACTTTGCATTGGGAACTGGGGACCGATACTCCCTCTTGGCTTCTATCATCAACATTATCATCAACATTGTCATCAACATTATCATCAACATTATCATCAACATTATCATCAACATTATCATCAACATCATCATCAACATTGTCATCAACATCATCATCAACATTATCATCAACATTATCATCAACATTATCATCAACATTATCATCAACATTGTCATCAACATTGTCATCAACATTATCATCAACATTATCATCAACATTATCATCAACATTATCATCAACATTGTCATCAACATTATCATCAACATTATCATCAACATTATCATCAACATTATCATCAACATTATCATCAACATTATCATCAACATTATCATCAACATTGTCATCAACATTGTCATCAACATTATCATCAACATTATCATCAACATTATCATCAACATTATCATCAACATTATCATCAACATTATCATCAACATTGTCATCAACATTATCATCAACATTATCATCAACATTATCATCAACATCATCATTATTGATTGTCATCAACAGCATTATCTTCATAATCATCATTAACATAATAATCATCATTTATTATCATCATTATCATCACCATTATTATCATCATTGTCATTATTGTCATAATCATCTCTATCATCATCATCATCATTATCATCTTCATTCATCATCAGCAACATTGTCATCGTTATCATCATCAAGATTGATACATTATGTTTGTTGATTAGTGGATAATAAGTTATGCTCGTTTATGGTGAGACATGACAGTGTCACCGTGGACTGGAGTCCAACTTTGCTATACTATGACGCACTATCAATCTAAAAAATATGTGGCATAAGTTCAAGTAATCCTAACATTACGACTTCTGACTGTTTATTGTTGGTAGGGAGTGAATTACAATTTTTCATTGTTGGTGGAAAGTTAATTACAACTTTTCTTGGTGAGATATACATCTTTTATTCGCGGATTCATTCCTTGATTTTAACCAAGTCCTTCTTCGTGCTTGTCCTGACTCATTCCTAGGTTGTATTCAAGCCCTTCGTGTTATTCCTGCGCGCCATTTTAGCTGATTCGACTTATTTGGAACATTTCTTTCGATGGAAACGCTAAGTGGCAAATTGATCAATCGCTAAGTGGCCAAGAAGCAGTCACTAAGTGGCCAATGATAGGTCGCTAAATGGACAATGATCTCTCACTAAGTAGTCAATGAACAGTCGTTAAGTGGCCAATGATCGGTCGCTAAGTGGCCAATGATCAGTCGCTAAGTGGCCAATGATCAGTCGCTAAGTGACCATTGATAGTCGCTAAGTGGCCATTGATAGTCGCTAAGTGACCAATGATCAGTAGAATTAGCTAACCAACTGAGTAAATAGAAGATTGTAGCACAACTGCGCCTGGAAAAGCATTTATTAAAATTGGGACAGAAAAACACAGAATAGGAATCACTAAGACAAGCAGAAACTACATGTCAGCTATGTGGAGCTGACAGGTCAAGAGTGCAATGAAAAGACGACGAGAGATGAAAACGACGAGAATGTGTGGTCACATGTACAATAAGTACAATACAATAGGAAAATACAAAATAGAAAATAAAAAAGTAATATCAATCAAGGATCTTAAAGTCTGTTAGATTTCGAATTCACGAACGATAATTCATGCTATGCCATGTTTGTCATCTGCGACTATTCTGTAAAAGGACTTTAGCTATCAGGGATTTGAACCATAAAAATTTTGAAACGAACAGTAAAGGTAATCCAGTCACGACGACTTGTCTTTTCAGAACGTAATTTAATTTAATAAAAATGAAAACAGAACAAATTTGAATTAGATCTTCTCATTTCATTATGCGTTATATCGAATGTGTTCTTAAAACCTTCTAAATCTTTTCTATAAATTTCACAATTTCTTGAATTGAATTTTTTGCTATGGGAAAAAAGACAGCCATGTTTAGATTTCTGTAATGGATGTCATCCCCACCATCTACAAAATGAAGCAGATTAGACGAGTTGTCCCTTTTGTTTCTCTGTCAAATGGATGCTAACGCGTAAGTGGGGATAATTTGTGTGAGACACTGGGCTATTTCTCTATATTAGGCTAATGCAAAAATTATTTGCCATATAAGCGAGATCTTTTCAGAAAATTTGGCTAGTTTCAATGCGGGATCAAAATTGTATGAAATGTCCGTAAAAAAATACATGCGATAATACAAAAGCAGCGTTAGAAGGATGAAATATAAGAAAGATGATTAATAGAGTGTGTTGAGCAGTGGTGTTGATAACATTTAACGGTCAGACAAAAGATTAAGCACTTGAGAGATTAATAAAGTAATCAGTTCTGAGAAATGTAATCTCTTCAAACGTTTACGCTACTTATTAATATCCGCAATTAGTTGTGAGAGACAACTGTGTACTGTCGGGAAACGAAAGGGGAGCAAAGAACAGCAACACTGTTTACGTTTCTTTATATGTGTTAAGAGGGGATTAACGACGTTATGAAGTAAAGTTGGCTGTCCCTTACCATAGGCGATCAAGGTTACCCAGAATGCATGTTGAAGTCGGATGTGTCAGGCCGAAAGGCGCATATGTTGCAGCAAATGAATAAATGATAACATACGGCATTCCGTTCTCTGAACTGTATCCTGCTAATGTGCAGGAGTTTAAGAGTTAACGTAGAAGAAGAAGAAAGAGATGTGATAGACAGATGAGAAACGAATCAATGTTTTCAAATATGAAAGAAGAAGAAGAATGGTACTTTGTGCAGGAATTATTCTTTTGTAACAGTGATATGTACTCACCGTGGACAGTCTCCAGAAACCACAGAATATAAGTCATGAGTTATGACTGCGGGTTATCATCTGGGCAAACATGACATGTCCACAGATGCTCCGATCCCCGTCCTTATACATGCATAATAAATTATAACCAAACTGTCGGAGGATGTCCGGCAAGGTGCAGAGTGTCGCAGTAACAAACTGTCAGAGGATATTCGACAAGGTGAAGAGGTCCACGGTAACAAACTTTCAGAGGATATTCGACATGGTGAAGAGGTCCTCGGTAACAAACTTTCAGAGGATATTCGACAAGGTGAAGAGGTCCTCGGTAACAAACTTTCAGAGGATATTCGACAAGGTGAAGAGGTCCTCGGTAACAAACTGTCAGATGATATTCGACAAGGTGAAGAGTCCAGCAGTAACAAAAATAAGAAACGATTGATCATTGGCTATAAACAACTAAGAAGTGAGAACAAATATGATTATTAAATAAATTGATGTTTTCGCTGATAAATCTGTTGAGTGTAGCTTCCGATAGTTCCAGTTTGGTGCTAATTTATCAGCCTCTTCCTATATGTCGTATGTTTCTCTTTACGGACTGTTCCGATGTTTGCACAAATCTCCAGCAGTCTTGGGAGCAACCATAAATTACACATTTGAACATTCTCTGGTGGACGAGCTGTCTCAATACGTTAATTCATTCCTCTTGTAGATGAACAGGATACATTTCAGCACGTTAATTCACTCTTCCTGTATTTTATGAGGATTCAGTTACACATTAATTCACTTCTGCAGATGAATAGGATGAACTTACATTAATTCACTTCTGCAGATGAACAGGATTCAATTCAACACATTAATTCACTTCTGCAGATGAATAGGATGACGTTCAACACATTAATTCACTTCTGCAGATGAACAGGATTCAGTTCAACACATTAATTCATTTCTGCAGATGAACAGGATTCAGTTCAACACATTAATTCATTTCTGCAGATGAACAGGATTCAGTTAAACACATTAATTCATTTCTGCAAATGAACAGGATTCAGTTCAACACATTAATTCATTTCTGCAGATGAACAGGATTCAGTTAAACACATTAATTCATTTCTGCAAATGAACAGGATTCAATTCAACACGTTAATTCACTGCTGCAGATGAACAGGATTCAATTCAACACATTAATTCACTTCTGCAGATGAATATGATGAAGTTCAACACATTAATTCATTTCTGCAGATGAACAGGATTCAGTTAAACACATTAATTCACTTCAGCAGATGAACAGGATTCAATTCAACACATTAATTTACTTCTGCAGATGAATATGATGAAGTTAAACACATTAATTCACTTATGCATATGAAAATGAATCAGTTCACCTTAACTATGTCAGATAAAACACAGAACATATTTTTCCGAACAGTTCAGTGTACCACACCACGAGAAGAAAACTATGGATATCTAAAAAAAAAAAAAAAATTTTTAAAAACTCTAATAAACAATCGTTAAACTCCTGTCTCGAGCATGATGAACAAAGTACAATTTATTGATAAAATCAATATCAGTATCAGACCTCTGCGGTAGGATGAAGATAAAGGAATTAGATACGGCGATAATTACTGTTTGTGGGAACCTTGAAAAACAGGCAACAAAAAAAAACATTGACAACGCTGAAATCCATCTTAACAATATATACAGATATCAATACTAAACGCAATGTAAGATAAATATCAGAAAAAGTGTAGACAGAAACAAACAATCATTTTTAAACTTGCAGCGTGTGAGTTCCATGTGTATTGGTTCTCCGTGTCACTCGGCGTTCATGATTCTTTGTTCCTTTGGTGTTGTTTTTTTTTTTAAATATGTTTTGGGGGGTTTTTTTGTTATTTATTAGGAAAGGACTTTTTCTTTTTTTTGTGTTATTTCTACTATGCTATTGTAATTATCGTATTGTTTGTGGGTTTGTTTTTAGCTGGAGTTCTGGGAAAAGGGCCCTATTGGACCCCAGCAGGGATAAAAGTTATTGTTCCTCTGTTGTTGTTGTTATTGTTGTTGTTATTTCTCATAAAAACATTGACATTACTTAACATTTTGTATTTTTGCTACTTATTACTAAAGTAGTCAGTAACACTAATATTTGTTCATACTTGTTATAAATATTTTTTTTAACTCGTAGAGTATCCCATTCAGGACTTAGTCATCAAACCAGCATTTTTTGGCTGTAGTGATTTTCTAGGCAATATAAATACGTTCAGTAGTTCGCCATTGCTTTCTGAACGGTTTGGATACACAATTGCCTGTGGCAGAACTCGAACTCGATACCTTGGTCGTCACAGACGAGCTCTGTACCGTACCACCACAGAGCCGGACTATCAATATACAGAGATGATTATAAGATCCATAGAAAAAGATGGATAGATATCATTAAGAAAACACTGAACAAATACGATTTTAAGATAGTCAAGGCGACACATCTGCCCTTGGAAAGACAACTATAGCTCTCAGTCACCACCCCGACGTTTAACGGCCAGTGTGGGAACCATCATCCACCTGGGGATAGACTATAGACAATAGATTATAAGGTCATTATCACTTGCACCAGTTCCTTAAGATGAAATTAAGAAAACAACACCCATAGAACATTGTATGCGTGTACGCGTGTATATGTGTGAGTGTGTCTGCATGCACCAAAGACTTGTGCTGCACTTCCGATCAAATCTGTCATCTACACCAACAAATATTTATAAAGGATACAGGAGCAAGTTGGAAAATAATAAAAACACTGGAGATAAAATACACTAATATTAAAATACATGTCTTAAAAAACTCTTAAACATTGGTGGGGAAGAATTCACGCCAAACTGTCAAATACTGCATGTTTCCCAGTAAGGATTTGCAGGGAGGGATTTTGTTTCTGTGTGATAAAGGTCGCATACTCTTGCTGTCACCACGTCATGTTTATGGTTGAGTTGTTTTTTTAGTGTATCCTCCTACAGAAAAAAACCCAGTCCTAACAAGGAATGGGAAATCAATCAAGTAAATAAGAGAAGACACCAAACAGCTATTTGTTTTTACAACAGTAAGAAAAAAAACATGGATTTATATCGGATATGTACTTGGAATGAATGAAAACAGAGTGTCACCACATGCATTAAAATGGGTACCAGATGGGAAGAGAAAAAGAGGAAGACTAACATATTTTTTTGCAGAGCAACCATTACAGAACATGCCAGAATTGCATACATTAGTATGTATCACATCACTCAAACTGGAGATCTCTGGTTCCTGCATTAGTATCACATCACTCAAACTGGACATCTCTGGTTCCTGCATTAGTATTACATCACTCAAACTGGACATCTCTGGTTCCTGCATTAGTATCACATCACTCAAACTGGACATCTCTGGTTCCTGCATTAGTATCACATCACTCAAACTGGAGATCTCTGGTTCCTGCATTAGTATCACATCACTCAAACTGGAGATGTCTGGTTCCTGCATTAGTATCACATCACTGAAACTGGAGACCTCTGGTTCCTGCATTAGTATCACATCACTCAAACTGGAGATCTCTGGTTTCTGCCCTATGCATCAGCATAGCATAATCCACATCAGCTTAGCATAATCCACATCAGCATAGCATAATCCACATCAGCGTATGGTGATAATGGTATGAGAATTTAAAACAGTATCTTAAGCCGGTACACAATGTGATGTCTTCTGCAGCATTCATTCTCAAACTTCCACTGTATCTCTCTTGTAGCAGGACAATGGAAGTACTAGATTTCCAGCAGGATATAGTCCAGAGAATGGAAATGCTCTGTGTCGTCGTTTCATTTGTGCCAATGGCCTGAAACATCCGTCTTCTGAGGAAATATGATGTCTATCTGGGAATATTATAATGTGACTTTCTTAAAGCTTTTATAAATTATTTCAGGGGATGACTTGTGAAAATTAGTTGTTTTTTTCAATCTATGTTTAATAAAGGGCTTCTAGTCGAAACGTCCACTTTATTAGGACTTTCTTAAACTACAATTTAGTTTTTTTGCTTTACATATCGTTGTACTGCATTGTATCTGCGCTGACACATAGATGCACAGTCTGTCGAAGACATTAATACTTACAGTAAGATCCATTCATAAGTCATATTTTCTATTCACCGATAGGTGCATTGTTTGTCATACATATTAGTGTATATAAGCATAGAATTTCTCAACATTAGTAAGTTATATCACAGAAAAATAATTAAATAATGAGCAAAGATCTTCAAAAAATGTATTCTAAAATTCGCTATTTCACAGTGTTTGTTGAAAATATTTTTTAGCTCAAGATTTTACACGTTTCGGGATGGAGCTCTTGTCCCGAAGAAAATGTGTTCCATATTGACCCTTTTCTTTTTGTACAGCTCCGATGAATCAAGGGAGTAATGGGGACATATCGTCATCAATTTAAAAGCAGGAAAACTGTAGAATTTACAAATTGCACAATTTTGTTTCAAGCTATGTCTTATTGAAAGGTGTCAATATTTAAATATATCAGATTGGTTATCGCAATTATTCACTTATTATATCGATTTATTGTTTTTCTTCTGCATTTGCTGCTAAGCGTCGCATGATTGATTGACGACCATTCACGATTACACTGTTATACTACTACCAAAATTGGTTCTCTTCTTGATAACCTGTACGTTTGGTGTTTTTTTTTGCTACAAAACGAATATATTTGTCTTATTTTCTAACTAATTTTTAACCGACGTCTCTAACTCTTGTACTGACAAACCTGCAGCCTTCTTCCCCTGTCTGAATGTATAGTCCAGTTCTGAAGCTTTCTTCCCCTGCCTGCATGTAGTGTCAAGTTCTGAAGACTTCTTCCCCTGTCTGCATGTAGTGTCAAGTTCTGAAGCCTTCTTCCCTGTCTGCATGTAGTGTCAAGTTCTGAAGCCTTCTTCCCTGTCTGCATGTAGTGTCAAGTTCTGAAGCCTTCTTCCCCTGCCTGCATGTAGTGTCAAGTTCTGAAGACTTCTTCCCCTGTCTGCATGTAGTGTCAAGTTCTGAAGCCTTCTTCCCTGTCTGCATGTAGTGTCAAGTTCTGAAGCCTTCTTCCCTGTCTGCATGTAGTGTCAAGTTCTGAAGCCTTCTTTCCCTGTCTGCATGTAGTGTCAAGTTCTGAAGCCTTCTTCTCCTGTGTGCATGTAGTGTCCAGTTCTGAAGCCTTCTTCCCCTGCCTGCATGTAGTGTCAAGTTCTGATGCCTTCTTCCCATGTCCGCATGTAGTGTCCAGTTCTGAAGCCTTCTTCCCCTGTCTGCATGTAGTGTCAAGTTCTGAAGCCTTTGTCCTTTGTCTACATTTAGTGTCCAGCTCTGAAGCCTTCTTCCCCTGCTTGCATGTAGTGTCCAGCTCTGAAGCCTTCTTCCCCTGTTTGCATGTAGTGTCCAGCTCTGAAGCCTTCTTCCCCTGCCTGCGTAGTGTCCAGCTCTGAAGCCTTCTTCCCCTGTCTGCATGTAGTGTCCAGCTCTGAAGACTTCTTCCCCTGCCTGTATGTAGTGTCCAGCTCTGAAGCCTTCTTCCCCTGCCTGCATGTAGTGTCCAGCTCTGAAGCCTTCTTCCCCTGCCTGCATGTAGTGTCCAGCTCTGAAGCCTTCTTCCCCTGCCTGCATGTAGTGTCCAGCTCTGAAGCCTTCTTCCCCTGCTTGCATGTATGTCCAGCTATCACATTCATATAAAAGAATACTTAGCACTAGGAATCTGTGTAGATTTATTTTTACTGTAATACCGATCTTACTTCTAACCATATTCAGCGTTATCATGCCAGCCATCGTCATATCGAGTCTTAATTTCATCTGATTTCTCGAATGAGGAAAAAGATCAGATTTCATGAAACGCCATTTTCTGTTTACGTTTTAATCTCAATACGATAAATATACATGTGTGATTAAATAAATTTAGTATATTTTATAGTATATTATAAGTATATTTTTAAATTTTTCCTCCTTACAGGAGTGGTACGATCTGAGACTGACCTGGGACCCTTTGGAGTATGGTGGAGTTCAGGTCCTGAATATTCCTTCTGAAGAACTATGGAAACCCGATTTGGTTTTATATAACAAGTATGTTTTTTTTAATATTTGTATAGGTGATAGTAGCAGTAGATAGTAGTAATAGTGATAGTCGTGATGGTGTTGGTGGTTGTGATGTTTGTGATGATGTTGGTGCTGATAGTAGTGGTGTTGAGATGGAGGTGGTGATGGGGGTTGAGATGGTGATGATGGTGGTGATGGTGTTGGTGCTATGGTGGTGGTGGTTGTGTTGGGGATGGAATTGGTATTGATGCTGAAGAGAGTGGTGGTTAGGATGTTGGTGGTGGTGGTTGTATTGATCGTAATGGTTAAGGAGGTAATGGTGGTAGTGGTGAAGGTGGTGATGGTGGTTGTTGAGATGGGAATGGTGCTAGTGGTGAAAGTAGTAACGGTGATAGTTGTGATTGTGGTAATGCTTGTGGGGATGGTGGTGGTGCTTATGCTTAAGGTAGTAGTGGTGGTAAAGATGGTTACATTGGTGATGGTGAAGATGGTGATGGTGGTGGTGGTTCAGGTGGTAGTGAGGGAGATGGTGAAAGTAGCAATGATGGTGACGATGGTTATGACTGTGATAACGTTTGCACTTGTGGGAATGGTGGTGGTAGTGATATCGAATGTTGTTGTGGTGGTAGTGGTGGTGGTAGTGATGGTGGTAGTGAAGCTAGTAAAAGTGGTAGTAGTGGTTGCGACGTGGTAAGGGTTATGCTGAAGGTAGAGGTTTGTAGTTATGGTGGTGGTGGTGATGTTGATGGTGGTTGGGAAGATAGTGTAGCTGGTGGGGGTAGTTGTAAATGTGGTGGTGATATTAGTTTCGGTGGTGATGGTGGTGACTGAGGTGATAATAGTAGTAGTGGTGGTGATGGTGTTGATAGTGGTGGTGATGGCGATATGGTTGTGATATAAGTTGTGATAATGATTAGGGTGGTATTGATGGTGGTGGTTATGATGGTAGTGGTGGTGGTGAGTGTGAGACAGTGGTGGTGATGATGGTGATAGTGATTGTGGTGATGATGGTGGTGGTTGTGATGGTGAGTGGTATTGATGGCGGAAATAATGGTGGTGGTTGTGAAGGTCGTGAAAGTCGTACTGATGATAGTGGTGACTATCGTTGTGATGGTGGTTGTGATTGTAGTGGCGATGGTGCTGGTGATGGTAGTTATGGTGGTTGCGATGTTGATAGTGATGGTAGTATTGGTAGTGATGATCGTAGTACTAATATTGGTTTTGGTTGTGGTGCTGCTGGTGGTCTCACTTATGGCAGCGATGGTGGTTATGGTGGTTGTAGTAGTAGCAGTTTATATGGTGGTGGCGAAAAAATTTAGCATCAACTGATTAACAGCACAACTAAAGTTATATTCTTCTCAAAGTCAAACATGTAACCAAGATTGTTCCCACAAAGTGAATAGATTCTTGTTATATGTGGTTGTTGGATGTGTAGATATTTAAGCGTTTTGTGGAAGGCGTCGCCTTTCAACGACGGGAGTAAATCCATGCAGGTTATATCAGAGCCTCTGATCATTAACAAAATATGAAAGATTATTAATTCTTGATTACAAACTGGCCGTACAGCACGTGGGGTATTCCCATAAGTACTCCGCCTTTTGTTCCAGCATCCATTCGACTCGATGGTGTGTCGAGTCTAATGCTGCCGAAACAGTTTCGACATCAGGGCACAACTCTGGCCCCTGCAACAAGTTTTTTTGTTGTTCCGCCCACCCACACTGTGTCCATAACTAGTTCAAGCACAACATCGGCCTGTCAGAACAACATGGTAACTGTTATCGAAGGTTACGACTACGTTGGTTGAAAGAATTATGTTCAAGTTCATGCCATCATGACATAGATAGCTCCGAAATGCTTGAGATAATAACCCCTAAACAATCTCCTAGATATTCTTACATATATATATATATATATATAATTAGAGAGAGAGAGAGAGAGAGAGAGAGAGATGAAATATTTCATACTGAATATCTCGTATGTAGTTATCAATTATTCAACACTTGATTTGTTATTTTGTTTTAATTATATTTTCTTATTTATTAATTTCAGTGCCGATGGAGACTTTCAAATTACGCTCAAGACGAAGGCTATAATATATCAAGACGGGAAAATAGTGTGGGAACCGCCGGCTATTTACAAGAGTTATTGCCCAATAGACGTGGAGTATTTCCCCTTTGATATACAAGAATGTTTTCTCAAGATCAGCTCATGGACATACCACGGGAACGAGTTGGATCTCCAACATTTGTGCAACGGAACAATCATGAACCCACATTCTGACCCTAAAAAGGAGGCAGAGATCATCATCCCACGAGGAATTGACCTCACTGACTACTACCTCAACGTGGAATGGGATATTCTTAATGTCACTGCTCGCAGAAGTGTCAAATTTTACCCCTGCTGTTCCGAACCGTATCCAGACATCACCTTCAACATCACACTCCGACGTCGCACATTATTTTACACACTCAACCTTATCATGCCCTGTGTCTCCATCTCCTGTTTGACAGTTCTAGTATTTTATCTTCCCTCAGACTCGGGAGAAAAAATCACTCTTTCTATATCCATACTTCTCGCCCTAACTGTATTTTTCTTACTTCTCTCGGATATGAACCCTCCGACGTCATTGGTGATCCCTCTTATAGGCAAATACTTGCTATTCATTATGATAGTTGTAACTATGTCAATCACTTTAACAGTTTATACATTACATATAAACTTCAAATCTCCAACAACGCACAAAATGTCTCCTTGGGTACGACGGATTTTTACGGAGATCTTGCCTCGAGTGTTGTTCATGAAGAGACCAGAGTTCCCGAAAAAACCGAAGGTTCCTGTGCGAACAGTAAACGGGATAGAACTTCGGGAATCTCCGTCCCCAGCTCATGAAGCCATGCACACCTACGAGAATATGTACGTGCAGGGTGAAACGGCAGAGACGGATTGTGGGACATACTATCCTCCTGAAGTGATAGAAGCTATCAGAGGCGTCACCTTTATAGCTAACCATCTCAGGAAGGGCGATGAGGATATTGCGGTAAGTTGATACAAAGTGTCATATGAGAATTGATATTTTTATAGCGAGAGTGAGAGACATTGTTTCATCTAATATGTAACATTCTCAGATTGTTTCTGTGTTCAATATGTAACATTCTCAGATTGTTTCTGTGTTCAATATGTAACATTCTCAGATTGTTTCTGTGTTCAATATGTAACATTCTCAGATTGTTTTTGTGTTCAATATGTAACATTCTCAGATTGTTTTTGTGTTCAATATGTAACATTCTCAGATTGTTTCTGTGTTCAATATGTAACATTCTCAGATTGTTTCTGTGTTCAATATGTAACATTCTCAGATTGTTTTTGTTTGTGTTCAATATGTAACATTTTGTTTGTTTCTGTGTTCAATATGTAACATTCTCAGATTGTTTCTGTGTTCAATATGTAACATTCTCAGATTGTTTTTGTTTGTGTTCAATATGTAACATTCTCAGATTGTTTCTGTGTTCAATATGTAACATTCTCAGATTGTTTCTGTGTTCAATATGTAACATTCTCAGATTGTTTTTGTGTTCAATATGTAACATTCTCAGATTGTTTTTGTGTTCAATATGTAACATTCTCAGATTGTTTCTGTGTTCAATATGTAACATTCTCAGATTGTTTCTGTGTTCAATATGTAACATTCTCAGATTGTTTTTGTTTGTGTTCAATATGTAACATTTTGTTTGTTTCTGTGTTCAATATGTAACATTCTCAGATTGTTTCTGTGTTCAATATGTAACATTCTCAGATTGTTTTTGTTTGTGTTCAATATGTAACATTCTCAGATTGTTTCTGTGTTCAATATGTAACATTCTCAGATTGTTTCTGTGTTCAATATGTAACATTCTCAGATTGTTTTTGTGTTCAATATGTAACATTCTCAGATTGTTTCTGTGTTCAATATGTAACATTTTGTTTGTTTCTGTGTTCAATATGTAACATTCTCAGATTGTTTTTGTTTGTGTTCAATATGTAACATTCTCAGATTGTTTCTGTGTTCAATATGTAACATTCTCAGATTGTTTCTGTGTTCAATATGTAACATTCTCAGATTGTTTTTGTTTGTGTTCAATATGTAACATTTTGTTTGTTTCTGTGTTCAATATGTAACATTCTCAGATTGTTTCTGTGTTCAATATGTAACATTCTCAGATTGTTTTTATTTGTGTTCAATATGTAACATTCTCAGATTGTTTCTGTGTTCAATATGTAACATTCTCAGATTGTTTCTGTGTTCAATATGTAACATTCTCAGATTGTTTCTGTGTTCAATATGTAACATTCTCAGATTGTTTCTGTGTTCAATATGTAACATTCTCAGATTGTTTTTGTTTGTGTTCAATATGTAACATTCTCAGATTGTTTCTGTGTTCAATATGTAACATTCTCAGATTGTTTTTGTTTGTGTTCAATATGTAACATTCTCAGATTGTTTCTGTGTTCAATATGTAACATTCTCAGATTGTTTCTGTGTTCAATATGTAACATTCTCAGATTGTTTTTGTTTGTGTTCAATATGTAACATTCTCAGATTGTTTTTGTTTGTGTTCAATATGTAACATTCTCAGATTGTTTCTGTGTTCAATATGTAACATTCTCAGATTGTTTCTGTGTTCAATATGTAACATTCTCAGATTGTTTCTGTGTTCAATATGTAACATTCTCAGATTGTTTTTGTTTGTGTTCAATATGTAACATTCTCAGATTGTTTCTGTGTTCAATATGTAACATTCTCAGATTGTTTCTGTGTTCAATATGTAACATTCTCAGATTGTTTCTGTGTTCAATATGTAACATTCTCAGATTGTTTTTGTTTGTGTTCAATGTGTAACATTCTCAGATTGTTTCTGTGTTCAATATGTAACATTCTCAGATTGTTTCTGTGTTCAATATGTAACATTCTCAGATTGTTTTTGTTTGTGTTCAATATGTAACATTTTGTTTGTTTCTGTGTTCAATATGTAACATTCTCAGATTGTTTCTGTGTTCAATATGTAACATTCTCAGATTGTTTTTGTTTGTGTTCAATATGTAACATTCTCAGATTGTTTCTGTGTTCAATATGTAACATTCTCAGATTGTTTCTGTGTTCAATATGTAACATTCTCAGATTGTTTTTGTGTTCAATATGTAACATTCTCAGATTGTTTCTGTGTTCAATATGTAACATTTTGTTTGTTTCTGTGTTCAATATGTAACATTCTCAGATTGTTTTTGTTTGTGTTCAATATGTAACATTCTCAGATTGTTTCTGTGTTCAATATGTAACATTCTCAGATTGCTTCTGTGTTCAATATGTAACATTCTCAGATTGTTTTTGTTTGTGTTCAATATGTAACATTTTGTTTGTTTCTGTGTTCAATATGTAACATTCTCAGATTGTTTCTGTGTTCAATATGTAACATTCTCAGATTGTTTTTATTTGTGTTCAATATGTAACATTCTCAGATTGTTTCTGTGTTCAATATGTAACATTCTCAGATTGTTTCTGTGTTCAATATGTAACATTCTCAGATTGTTTCTGTGTTCAATATGTAACATTCTCAGATTGTTTCTGTGTTCAATATGTAACATTCTCAGATTGTTTTTGTTTGTGTTCAATATGTAACATTCTCAGATTGTTTCTGTGTTCAATATGTAACATTCTCAGATTGTTTTTGTTTGTGTTCAATATGTAACATTCTCAGATTGTTTCTGTGTTCAATATGTAACATTCTCAGATTGTTTCTGTGTTCAATATGTAACATTCTCAGATTGTTTTTGTTTGTGTTCAATATGTAACATTCTCAGATTGTTTCTGTGTTCAATATGTAACATTCTCAGATTGTTTTTGTTTGTGTTCAATATGTAACATTCTCAGATTGTTTCTGTGTTCAATATGTAACATTCTCAGATTGTTTCTGTGTTCAATATGTAACATTCTCAGATTGTTTCTGTGTTCAATATGTAACATTCTCAGATTGTTTTTGTTTGTGTTCAATATGTAACATTCTCAGATTGTTTCTGTGTTCAATATGTAACATTCTCAGATTGTTTCTGTGTTCAATATGTAACATTCTCAGATTGTTTCTGTGTTCAATATGTAACATTCTCAGATTGTTTTTGTTTGTGTTCAATGTGTAACATTCTCAGATTGTTTCTGTGTTCAATATGTAACATTCTCAGATTGTTTCTGTGTTCAATATGTAACATTCTCAGATTGTTTCTGTGTTCAATATGTAACATTCTCAGATTGTTTCTGTGTTCAATATGTAACATTCTCAGATTGTTTTTGTTTGTGTTCAATATGTAACATTCTCAGATTGTTTCTGTGTTCAATATGTAACATTCTCAGATTGTTTCTGTGTTCAATATGTAACATTCTCAGATTGTTTCTGTGTTCAATATGTAACATTCTCAGATTGTTTCTGTGTTCAATATGTAACATTCTCAGATTGTTTTTGTTTGTGTTCAATATGTAACATTCTCAGATTGTTTCTGTGTTCAATATGTAACATTCTCAGATTGTTTCTGTGTTCAATATGTAACATTCTCAGATTGTTTCTGTGTTCAATATGTAACATTCTCAGATTGTTTTTGTTTGTGTTCAATATGTAACATTCTCAGATTGTTTCTGTGTTCAATATGTAACATTCTCAGATTGTTTTTGTTTGTGTTCAATATGTAACATTCTCAGATTGTTTCTGTGTTCAATATGTAACATTCTCAGATTGTTTCTGTGTTCAATATGTAACATTCTCAGATTGTTTCTGTGTTCAATATGTAACATTCTCAGATTGTTTTTGTTTGTGTTCAATATGTAACATTCTCAGATTGTTTCTGTGTTCAATATGTAACATTCTCAGATTGTTTCTGTGTTCAATATGTAACATTCTCAGATTTTTTTTGTGTTCAATGTGTAACATTCTCAGATTGTTTTTGTTTGTGTTCAATATGTAACATTTTGTTTGTTTCTGTGTTCAATTTGTAACATTTTGTTTGTTTCTGTGTTCAATATGTAACATTTTGTTTGTTTCTGTGTTCAATATGTAACATTCTCAGATTGTTTCTGTTTGTGTTCAATATGTAACATTTTGTTTGTTTCTGTGTTCAATATGTAACATTTTGTTTGTTTCTGTGTTCAATATGTAACATTTTGTTTGTTTCTGTGTTCAATATGTAACATTCTCAGATTGTTTTTGTTTGTGTTCAATATGTAACATTTTGTTTGTTTCTGTGTTCAATATGTAACATTTTGTTTGTTTCTGTGTTCAATATGCAACATTTTGTTTGTTTCTGTGTTCAATATGTAACATTCTCAGATTGTTTTTGTTTGTGTTCAATATGTAACATTTTGTTTGTTTCTGTGTTCAATATGTAACATTTTGTTTGTTTCTGTGTTCAATATGTAACATTTTGTTTGTTTCTGTGTTCAATATGTAACATTCTCAGATTGTTTTTGTTTGTGTTCAATATGTAACATTCTCAGTTTGTTTCTGTGTTCAATATGTAACATTCTCAGATTGTTTTTGTGTTCAAAATGTAACATTCTCAGTTTGTTTCTGTGTTCAATATGTAACATTCTCAGTTTGTTTCTGTGTTCAATATGTAACATTCTCAGATTGTTTTTGTGTTCAATGTGTAACATTCTCAGATTGTTTTGTTTGTGTTAAATATGTAACATTTTGTTTGTTTCTGTGTTCAATATGTAACATTTTGTTTGTTTTTGTGTTCAATATGTAACATTCTCAGTTTGTTTCTGTTAAATATGGAAAATCTTGATGAGGCACGATCCTTTCAAATTGCTTCTTCTTCTGCGTTCCTTCTAAAACTCCTCCAGATTATCCAGGAAAAGAGGATAATCATCAAAGCTATTAGGATAATCATCAAAGCTATTAGGAAAGTTGATCACCGAAAAGAGAACTACCGCTATCTTGACAGAACTGAGTAAGTTATCTTCCGTATGAGGACAGACCACAACAGACTGAACAGTTACTTAAAGAAACTAAGACTGGTTTCATCACCTCTGCGTCCAAGCTGGCAGGCTGAAATAACAGCAGAACATATCCTGCAAGACTACATTACACTAAATCAGTTAAGGGAGAAACACAGGCCCACAGAGACAGATATGCACAGAAAAATGTATGGGAGCACTGGTGAGCTTTCTAATACAGCAACATTTATCAAGAAAACAGGACTTGCTGTGTAGACGTGTCAAACTGCAAACGAGAAGAAGTAAAAAAAGACAACTTGGACCTACAAGAGACTAGTATCTATAGTTATTTTTAATACGGACCGACGACCCACAAAAGATTGCTCATCTTAGCGATACACACGCAGTTTCTTTCTCGCTTGTAATATGTAAATGTAAATCTTAGAACTACGCATCTTATTCGACATAGAGACGCTACAAAGGGAAGTAGCTCAAAATAAATCAATAAAGTTACAGCTGTGTACAGTTAATTTACACTCGTTGACATACAAGTTCACAACAAAGACATTTAGTATCGAAGATATACGATATGATAGACATATCGGTAAATATGGGCTGTCAATTTTATCTAGTACAAAATAAAGTATAATTTTGGTACATTCTCAACCAAGCCTCCGAAGAAAACGTATTCAGGAGTATCTAAGGGGAATAACTTGTTAGTCTGGTTGTGCCTTTGAGAATGTTCGTTGAATGATGTGATGTAGTTAAAGCAGTGGTTCTAAACCTTTATTTGGCATATGGTCCCATTTTGGGACACATTTTCTTCCATACCTAAAATGGTCATATCCAGTGGGATTCGAAACGTGAGTTCTTGGCTCACTGTATTTCCTCTTAGAACCACTAGACCTTTTTAGAACTTCACGGCAACTAGATACCAACGAGTCTCACTTTAGTCCTTCTTATAACCACCAGCACTTTTCAGAGCTTCGAGGCAACTAGAGAACAAAAAGGCTCACTCTTTTCCTTCTTAGGACCACCATACCGTTTCGGGACTTAAAGGCAACT
Organism: Meghimatium bilineatum; assembly: GCA_034231615.1. Taxonomy (NCBI): domain Eukaryota; kingdom Metazoa; phylum Mollusca; class Gastropoda; order Stylommatophora; family Philomycidae; genus Meghimatium; species Meghimatium bilineatum. Next base: position 9,380,545 of record CM067299.1, read on the forward strand.
AGACAAATACATGGCTTACTTTAGCCCTTCTTCTGACCAGTAGCGTTTTCAGGGCTTTAAGGCAACTAGACAAACATAAGACTTACTTTATTTCGTCATAGAACGACCAGATATTTTCAGGGTTTCAAGGCAACAAGACAAACATAAGACTCACTTTATTTCGTCATAGAACGACCAGATATTTTAGGGTTTCAAGGCAACAAGACAAACATAAGACTCACTTTATTTCGTCCTAGAACGACCAGATATTTTCAGGGTTTCAAGGCAACAAGACTTTTATTCCTCCTTAGGACTACCACCAATCACAAGTCAAAGATTCGTCCAATGAATTCTATTCTCCTCTAGACTTCAAATTTTTTCCAAACACGACAATAACAATGGATCAGAAATTTGGCCACTAAGAAAACAACTGGCACAATGGAAGTATTTCAGCCATGATTACAGGGACGATAAGTCTAATTTATCCCAGATAATAAGGTTACAAGATAAAATCAAACACTGCCCGATATAACCAAAACAGACAAAATGTCTTAGGTTGAAAATTCTTCTTAGTGTTGTCAGGCTCGATAGGGCAGCAAAGAATAGCTGAACTGTTTACCTTCCATGTATATCGTAAAAAGCGACTAAGAATGCTACGGGGTGGAGTTCGCTTTCCATCCATTATAGAGTCAAAATGACCCTTAAACTATGCTGAAGTCGGAGGCGTCAGGACAGAAGGTGCAGATATCATAGATGTAAACCATGGCAAAGCGTATTCTGGTTACAGGACTAGATTCTTCACTACTCTACTTACTTATCCACCAGTATATGCTTGTACCCACACTTATCTAGGGTACATATCTTCGATCATGTTGCATACTATTTTTGTTTGTCTTATGAGCTAGTATATATTACTTTTATATCACCCTGGCGGGCCATTAAAAATGACGGGGAGAACCGGATTCGGCCAACAAGCTTTATTTTGCCATCTCTGGTGTAAGGGTGCATGTAGACATGCCTTACACTTCTATGCGTGAATATATAGTTGTTATATGCAATTCTTCAGCGTTCATTCTCAACTCGCTCTGAATTCATCTTGTAGCAGGACCATGGTCCTACTAGATTTCCAGCAGGATGTAGTCCAGAGAATGGAAATGCGTTGTGTCGCCGTTTTATTTGCGTTATTGCCCCACACATCCGCCTTCGGAAAATATGCAGGAGTTGAGAAACAGGTGTATGTGTGTTTAGGTTGAGTAGAAAATACGGGGTACAATTCGATACGACAAACCATTTTTACTGGCTGGCTGAGCTAATATATTTATGGGACCTGCAAATTCATAAAATATCGAAATACAATATTTAATAGCCAAGCTGTAAACCACGGCGCTATAAATTGATAAAGACGCAGTTATTGTGTCAAATCTTTGATGACTCAGTGATATGTTAGTGATATAGTATGTTTGTGTTGCGATATGATGGTTTGTCACTAAAATATGTTTGTGTTGAGATATGATGGTTTGTCACTAAAATATTATTGTGTTGAGATATGATGGTTTATCACTAAATGATGTTTGTGTTGAGATATGATGGTTTGTCACTAAAATATGTTTGTGTTGAGATATGATGGTTTGCCACTAAAATATTATTGAGTTGAGATATGATGGTTTATCACTAAATTATGTTTGTGTTGAGATATGATGGTTTGTCACTCACATGGGGGTGGACAGAATATTTGCAGTCTAAGACTTTGTGAAGCACTCCACAACAGTCTCACATTCCACGAGCTGATTGTTGCAGACGCTACTGTCCAGCTGATAGTAAATTTCTTGCAATTAAACACATCATGCACAAACACGCCATAGCAACACATTCACGAGGTACCCTATTTTACACAAAGCTTGTTATGGGAGCGACCCAGTGCGTGGCGGTATATCCAGGTCTCTCACTCTTTCTGTTTTCTTTCCTACCACACTTTCTCAACGCCCTCACAAAGGATCCTGAATGGTAAGGAGGACCAACTCTAACTTGAATGGATCCGAACCCTGCCTAATGTCCCAACTGCATCGAGAGTGTCTTGGAAATCGACATTGTATTCACAATCAGAACATGTTTTAATCTTGAGATATTGGAAGCAACGTCAAGAAAAATCAACTGGAATCTGGAATATTTATGCTGGGGAGAAGGCATGGGATACAAGACGTGACACGGTCACAGCAAATACTCGGCAACAGAATAAAGGATCAAGGGCTACCTCTCAAGTGATTGTGCCCAGAGATAGTGACTGTAAAACATAACTAACCCTAACCCCTAACACTAAAAAATTAATATTTCAATTAATTATGTATTATTATATAATATTTAGATCAATTAACCACAAAATACGTAGGTAGGCTCTAATGGGGAAAAGAACGTAAAACGGGGGTTGGACTGCGATATTAGTACCACAAAAACATTAAAACAACTGTCTCTACTAGGTATATCCAAAGAGGAAGATGACAAACACCATTTACCGCAAGAGAGAGAACTAGAAAACAAATATCTCAGATCACACCCTTGGGAGAACTTGCCAAACAAAATTACTAGATAAAACAGCCAATAAAGGAACACTACCAACAATCCTGAGGACGTGTATCCTAGAAACAATAATCTCTTGTAACACACATCAGCAATCAAGGTCTTCACTAATTGATGGGCTTTCAATGTAACCTGTTTTGCAGGATATGTCATCCATATACGATATCCTGATGGATCTTCCTACGAGCTTTGTGAATTGTAGAGAACATTGCTCAAATTATGAAGCAAATCCTGAGACCATCAAGACAGCCATTGAGTTAATACACCAACAGTTTTATCTCATGGAACAAAAATCCTTATAGTCATTTTTTCAGTCTCTGTAAGTTAAACATTTAAACATTTAATCATTTAAACAAACCCCATATGAAAATCAAGATATTCTTCAGATAGCAAGAGCATCGCACAGTCTTTTCTGTATATCCAATCAGTGTGGGCATGCCCCTGGACAGAGCGATACAGCAGGAATCGAAGTATAAGACACACTTGCAAAAAATGCGCCTCAAAACAACAAAAGCAAAGATCGTGTAGTATGGGAAAAGTCAAACAGATTCTCAGAAACAACACTAGGGAAATCTGGCTGAATAGATGGGCAAATATTGACTGGCTGGTCGAAATGTTTTAGTGACATGACACGGCCAAAGGACAATGACAACATAAGCAAACTCTGCAGAATAAACCATTCCCTTATCTTTCAGTTTCGAACAGGACATGCGAGGATCAATAACCATTTAAACTGTATCAAACCCCAGCAACTACCCTCTTGTAGAAACTGCTCTCATCCCAATGAGACATTGAAACACCTCCTTATTGACTGCCCTTACCTTTCAATTGTCAGGAAAACACTTCTAAAGACACCCTTAATCGTCACTAACTTACTGTATAAATCACTAATTCAACTTCAGAAGACCTGCACTTTTTTTAAGAATGGTATTGTGCTGACAAGAATAAAATTACTCATCAGCAATTGGATATCGACAACAACATCACCACTAACATATCTTGAGATATGATGGTTTATCACTAAATTATATTTGTACAGAAAATAACTAACGAACTCAAATTATGGCCGTTTCCTTAACGCTGGTTAGTGTATCGATTATTTTCTGCCATATCAAATGTAAGACTAGATCAATGCTGATGTAATAGCAGGGATGATTGGATCAGTTGGCAACAGGATACAGTCAATTATATCGAATATATACGTTCGAATGTGGTAGATGATACAATGGTCATGGCACACGTGATGTACAGCGTGTGTAGATGATACAAGGGTCAGGGCACGCATGATGTACATTAATGTTGGGGGTGATACAAACATGAGTGATGGCATGTGTGATATGTATTAATGTGTGGATGATACAAACAACAGTGGGGGGGTGTGATATACATGAATATGGAAGAGTGATACACAAAGGATGTATTTTATCACCTAGCCTATTTAACAACCATACATAGAACATTTTAAACATTTATGAAGGAATGCCAGGACTCAAGATCAATAGGAAAATAGTGAATAATCTACGATATGCAGAAGACTACTGTTTTTTTACCAGAAGGTGAACAGAAACAACAAAACCTAATAGATCAATTCGATAAAGTAAGTAAAGAATATATACTAGACATAAACATTCCAAAACCGTAATAATTAGCAAAATCACAGAAGGACAGCACGAAATACACAATAGATGAAGTAAAACATTCCAAGCTCTACGACAATGACCCCACTTTTCAGGGAAAGGGGTATAAATTTAAATAACAAAATAACACTATTCAAAACGATTATTATACCAACGATGTGCTTCCAAAACCACACAAAAACTTGTGACAGATGAAATGGCATGCTTACGCATAATCATAGGAATATCGCTAAGAGACAGTGTGGAATGAGGACATTAGACAAAGAACCGGCACCACCCCAATCTTGGGAATATATTAAAAGACAACAGATCAAATGGTTACACACATCAACAGACTACCATCAGACAGCATACGACAACAAGCTATGCTACACAGATACAGCGAAGCAGACCTAGAGGCCGACCACGAAAACGATGGACCACAGAAATAAAAGAGGCGACAAATTCTACAATATACTCAGCACACATTGATATCCATGATGTTGAATAAAGCCTATTACTGCTCATCGACCATTTTCTATGAATATTATGCTAATTGCTACACCACAAGATCACAATCCTAGAGAAAAGTTCGGTTAATCCATTGGAAATTTCTAGGCACAATATTCCCGTAGGTTGCCATTACTTTCGGGAAGGAACAACCGTTAATCGAGCACCGTAAAGAGAACACATTCGTTCTAGTCGGCCATTTTGGCGGCAAAGAAGATCAACGCCTTCGAGCTGAAATGCTACAGAAAGATACTTAGAATATCATGGAAGGATAAAATCAGAAACTCAGATATTATAAACACACTGAATATTCCAGAGTGTTGGTTACTAAACACAATAACAAAAAGAAAACTACGCCTGTTTGGTCATATAAAGAGACATAACTGTTTAGAAAGACAAATAATGGAGGGAAGAGTACCTGGAAAGAGGAGAAGGGGCAGACCAAGAAGACGATGGACTGACGACATTAAAGATAACATGAATACATCGCTAGAAAATGCAAGCCACATCGTCCAAGACAGAGAGAGGTTCAGAGAGTTCATTGGGAAGACAACGTTCTGGAATGAATACGTCACATGACACTCAGCACACACGAGGGCCATCTTATGAAAACTCTTCTACACCTGACAGGCAATAAAGGGTTTAGCGTATAGATAAACAGAAGAACAGGTGCTAAACACAAAAATACATACTACAACAGGTATAACATTACCAATATCTCGAACACATAAGCAAACATTTCGGTAGCTGTAACATAAATTACAAAGAGAATACGAATTTCTAAAAGTTCTTTTAGTGACAGGAAAATATAGACATCTAAACAATTTACAAACAAAACTAAACAATTTACAACCAAAACTAAACAATTTACAAACAAAACTAAACAATTTACAAACAAAACTAAACAATTTACAACCAAAACTAAACAATTTACAAACAAAACTAAACAATTTACAAACAAAACTAAACAATTTACAACCAAAACTAAACAATTTACAAACAAAACTAAACAATTTACAAACAAAACTAAACAATTTACAAACAAAACTAAACAATTTACAAACAAAACTAAACAATTTACAACCAAAACTAAACAATTTACAAACAAAACTAAACAATTTACAAACAAAACTAACAATTTACAAACAAAACTAAACAATTTACAAACAAAACTAAACAATTTACAAACAAAACTAAACACTTTACAAACAAAACTAAACAATTTACAAACAAAACTAAACACTTTACAAACAAAACTAAACAATTTACAAACAAAACTAAACAATTTACAAACAAAACTAAACAATTTACAAACAAAACTAGACAATTTACACACAAAACTAGACAATTTACAAACAAAACTAGACAATTTACAAACAAAACTAAACAATTTACAAACAAAACTAAACAATTTACAAACAAAACTAAGAATGAAAACTATAATATGCTACTGCAACATCTATTATATATTAAATCATGTTTTAGAATAATGGACAATGAACAAACAACTAGAAGACAGGATTGATGTGGATATATAGAAGAACATGGAGAATGTCAAGGAAAGAGATGAAAACGAACAAAGAGGTTTTGAAAATACTTCGTATGAAAACTGAAATATTAAAGAAAATAAATATCACACAAATACAGTATTATTACACCTCATTTAAGATCTTACTTGAAGGTAAGTCGAGGGGAGGCGAGCAAGAGGTGGGTAGAGATACAAGTGGGAGAGAAACATCACGAGATTAACAGGTTACATTCTAGCAATGGGCACGACCACAACAAGAAACAGGGGATGCTGAAGGTTCGTTTCAGCCACATTCTTCGTTGTGGAGGTGGCACTTGATGATGATAGTGATATGACACAACCAAGATTGAGGGCATGTGTGATATACGAGGCGTGTTCAAATGAAAACGGGACTTGTGGATTTATTTAAAAAGTATCATACCCAATTTAATATTTTCAACGGAATTGAACAAAGCAACCACTTGTGAATAAGAATGCACCTGGGTTCATCAGAAAAAATCTCCGTATGCATTTAGGCAAGCATCCCACTGTTTAGGTAGACGTCGAATGCCGTCCGAGAAAAAGTTGCGTGGCTGTTCTCTGAACCATGTGGTCACCGCTGTCTTCACGTCTGCGTCGCTGTTGAAACTCCACCCCATGTGGTTCAAACTCCACCCCATGTGGTTCAAACTCCACCCCATCCGTTCTTCCTTATGGTGGTCAGTCAACATCCGTGGGACCCACTGTGAACACACCTTCCGATAGTTCAATTTCTTCCGAACAACCATGTGGGCTGTCCCAATTGACAAATGGAATTCTTCTGCAAGCGAACGAATGCTCCGACGACGGTCAGTCAGTACTGCTTTATCAAGCACGGCTATGGCTTCTTCTGTTGCAACAATATGCGCCTGACCTGGCCGTGCAAGATCTGCCGTTAACTCACGTCCGTCTTTAAACATACGCACCCACTCCATCACTCTGGTCCTCGACAAACATTTGTCACCATATGCTGCCTTCATTCTCCGATGAATGTCTACTGCTTGACATCCTTCAAATGAAAGAAACTGGATCACAGCACGCTGATTCACTTTGGACGGGTTCGGAATCACACCCGCCATATTGTTAACAGTCTTCTGCAGCACATATGCATGCTGGGAAGATGAACACGTGACCGTATGTAAATTATTGGATACTCATTACTAGTGCAAAATGTCATCAATATCAGTGCGCTCTATCACGCGTGGTGTAACAAGTCCCGGTTTCATTTGAACATGCCTCGTATATCAATGTATGAGTGATACAAACAAGAGTGAGGGTTCGTGTTATATATGTAAATGTGGGAGGGATGCATACAAGAGTTGGGGCGTGTGTGATATTTATTAATATGAGTAAATATGGCGAGAGTATGTGTGTTACAAATACGAATCAAACTATATTCGATTTCAATATTTATTATCTCCTCCTTGCGGGGAAGAGTTACATCTCAATGTTTAATCTCTCCTCCTTGTAAGGAACAGTTACATCGCAATGTTTATTTTCTCCTTCTTGCGGGAAAGAGTTACGTCTCAATGTTTATTTTCTCCTTCTTGCAGGGAAGAGTTACGTCTCAATGTTTATTTTCTCCTTCTTGCAGGGAAGAGTTACGTCTCAATTTTTATTTTCTCCTTCTTGCAGGGAAGAGTTACGTCTCAATGTTTATTTTCTCCTTCTTGCAGGGAAGAGTTACGTCTCAATGTTTAATCTCTCCTTCCTAAAGGGAATAATTAGAAGAAACAAGAAAACATTATATTTGACATTTTATTATCTCTCTCATTGAAGAGAAGAGTTAGACTACTTTAGATTTAATTGTGTTTTTTTCTCTCCTTGCAATAAAGAGTTACGTTATATTATATTTGATTTTTTTTTTCCTTTTACAGGAGGAGAGAGACTGGAAATACATCGCCATGGTAATGGATCGTTTCTTCTTGTACATCTTCACAACAGCCTGTTTCTGCGGAACACTCAGCATTTTTCTGTACGCACCATCGCTCTACGATTCGCGTGAACATATGGAAAGAAAGGACACAAGCAACTCCTGTACATATTGACGTTTTCATTTGTCTTTTATATTCATGTGTGCAACGAGTATTTGTTTCACGTTTTTATCTGTCTAATATTTGAATTTCTTTGAGCTTTGCAGGCAATATGTATGGAATGTTCTCGTCTACATACACTCATATCCGATTAAATTCCGTCTATGCATCGAATGTTTTCAGCAATAGAATGACCGGTACTTTCCACTTTAACACCCCTACTACATAGACATAGACCTTTAGAGGAGTGTTAAGTGTTTTCACGAAACAATCCCATTCATAAAATAACGTCACTTATTTGACATAATTTATACATGCGTCACTCATGTTTGTGCGAATTCATGTGACGACAACATTTCACAGTTTACATGCGTCACTCATTTTTGTGCGCATTTATGCGACAACATTTCACAGTTTACATGCGTCACTCATGTTTGTGCGCATTTATGCGACAACATTTCAGTTTAACGAACAGTGTATCTTACATTTTTCTATACGTAACCCTCCTCTGAAAAGCCTATGTAGTTTGGGTGTCTTCGAGGATGGCATCGAATTTCCAATACTATCAGTATTTCTGCCTGAAGGTAGACTGCCATATTGTTGTTTGTGTCACTCGTAAAGTTATACATTTTCTTAGATAGGCAGTTTTATTAATTTGGCAACGTATAACAAGCAAAAGAGATTGTTAGATTTATGAGCGATTACAGAATATAAAGACAAAAGAATATAGCGGGAGAAAAATATCGTAGCACAAACATACTCAACAACGGTCTTGATTCTCCGTCTTTGTTCACGGCCCTGATGCACGGTCTTGATTCTCCATCTTTGTTCACTCACCTGATTCGTGGTCCTATTCATGATCCTCACTTGTGGTCTTGATTCACGCACCTGATTCGTGGTCCTATTCATGATCCTCACTCGTGGTCTTGATTCACGGCCCTGATTCACAATCTAGAGTTATTTAAATCAACGGTCTGCGAACAACAGTGGTGCTGCAGTAGATCCCTGCAAGTGTGGGATTGTAGGAAATGAGGCAGCTGACAGACTTGCAACAGCAGGTGCAAAATGGAACAATTCCATTACAGAATATAAATGACTGAAGAAAAAACTATCATCAAAAGAAAATACAAACATAGAGTCAGAGAACAGGCAGCAACTTTCCACAGGACCCCATTCTAAATCTAAGCAGAGAACTGCAAACCACAATATTTAGGGTGTGCACAGGACACTGTAGACTACAAGCACACCTCCACAGAATTAAGGCTGTCCAAACTGACCAATGCCCATGTCAAAAGGGTCATCAGACTCCAGAACACATTTTGCAGACATGTCCACTCTTCGATGACGTGAGAATTAAAATATGGCGCTACGGAACATGTCCGAAGTGAAGCTGTGGGGCAACTGTGGGGAACTTCTTGTTACAACCGAATTCATTGAGGTGACCCCCCCCCCTTTCCTGTATAGACATCTGAGCATAGCAAACTTATCGCAGAAGAAGAAGATTCATGGTCTTGATTCTTCACGGTCCTGATTCACGGTCTAGATTCACGGTCCTGATTCACGGTCTAGATTCACGGTCCTGATTCACGGTCTAGATTCACGGTCCTGATTCACGGTCTAGATTCACGGTCCTGATTCGATATGCGGATAACTGTGTGTGATCTGTGGAAGTTTAATGGTATGTCCTACGCTCGCTGATCAGCATACCCTGGTTTCGAATCTACTCCGTTATTGATGGTTCCAAATAAAATTACTCCCGCGGTTCACAAAACCATTAGGAAGTATGATACCAGAGCTCATGCGCTGTGACAGTCAATGAATGGCTCCTGAGTAAGCGCGCTGGGTGATGATATTCCGGCGGTTTCTGGTCAACCAATGACTAAATAGCTGAGCACTTATGGGAAACCGTATGCTATGACGCTGGTTCATAATTCACATGCCCTTTATCTTTTTTTAAATCTTTTTTCAATATACTGGGGATAGATAGTTGTGGAAATCCATGATGGCATACACAAATCGGAACGAAACTTGATGATGATGATGATGATGATGATGATGATGATGATGATGATGATGATGATGATGGTGATGATACATGCAACTTTAGCGTGACTTTTGGATTGCTTTGACCTACGTAACAATGAGAATGACCCCCCCCCCCTTGTAACAATGATCTTCACTTATCCGCTTTCTCCACGCGTGCTGTTTCCGTCTATGTTGCTACTTCATATACTTATGTATCGTGCCTCATACATGCCGTGTGTTGCCGGGACCCGAAACGGGGGTAAAGAATAGCACTACTATTTATCTTCCATGTATGTTGTAAGAGACAAGGTTATGGATGGAAAAGGCTGTCTCATACTATACAGGGTCATAGCGATCTTGAAGCTATGCTGAAATCGGATGTGTCAAGCCAAAATGCGCAGATATTGTAGCGAAACTGTAAACCACGACACTGCGCATTCCATTTTCTAGACTACATCCTGCTAATCTATAGGAGTTTGAGAAGAGATGCAGAGAAAGACCAAGAAGAAATAATCTAATAAAACGATCAATTCACCTTTAACAATATGCATTGTTGACAGGAGCGTCTCACATCTAAGGACATCATCATCACATGACAGGAGCGTCTCACATCCAAGGACATCATCATCACATGACAGGAGCGTCTCACATCCAAGGACATCATCATCACGTGACAGGAGCGTCTCACATCCAAGGACATCATCATCACATGACAGGAGCGTCTCACATCCAAGGACATCATCATCACGTGACAGGAGCGTCTCACATCCAAGGACATCATCATCACGTGACAGGAGCGTCTCACATCCAAGGACATCATCATCGCGTGACAGGAGCGTCTCACATCCAAGGATATCATCATCGCGTGACATATTCTTTCCAGAAAGTAGTCATCCTTATGGATCCATTGAATTCTACTCGGACTCGAGCAAGTTGCCCTGCCTCATTTAGAAACATGTGCACGCATTCCTGCGTCTTCTGTCAACCGGCGTCTTGGTCGGCCTGTACCTTATTACCTTCTATCATCCCCTTCGATATCACTCTCTCCATACCGTCATGTCTCTTAACGTGACCGAAAAAAAGCCGATCCTTTTCAGTGTTCAGAAAATGGTGTTCAGAAGCCAGCCCTCTTGGACGCTGATTGTATTTAGCACCACCTCGTTTGTTTTCTTTGTTGTCCATGGTATTCTCAGAACTCTTCTGGAGAACTTTAATTCAAATGATGTTATTTTTATCGACAATGTTTTATTTAGTGTACATGCTTCGCATCAAATGACAGCAGCGTCTCATATCACATCAAGTGAAAACAGTATCATATCACATCAAGTGAAAACAGCTATTCATATCACATCACGTGAAAACAGCTATTCATATCACATCAAATGACAGCAGCTTTTCATATCCCATCAAATGACAGCAGTGTCTCAAACCACAATCAAATGACAGCAGTGTCTCAAACCACAATCAAATGACAGCAGTGTTTCTGAATACATCATATGACATCAGCATATCACATTACATGAAATGATCATATTATTGGACCTATCTTGTTCTTTGTTAGTGGTTCTGTTCTCCTTATTGATTATCCTCTTTGCACACCGGACACGTCTATAGGTACTCAGATCTCAGCTTCAGTAAATATCTCATGGTATAACGGCTGATGGTTCCGATTCTATGCTGGTTCACTGCTCTTTTTGAAATATTTGTTAGGGGTTCTCTACGGGCCACGCCCTTCCTCACTCCCAATTCGCGCATTCTCTATATTGTCTCATGCTCATTCATCTTAAAATCCTCTGATCGTGAGGATTCACAAAGAGCAATGAGTATGTCTGCTTGGTCCATGGGTTGACCATCTAATCTGATGGCGAGGCTAGCTAATTGGTCTGCTCGTTCGTTACCCTCCACGCCCGCGTGTCCAGGGACTAAAATAAGCGTGAGTTTTCGTAGTGATGCCCGCGTTTTTGCTCTCTCTAATGACTCCACACATTCCCTACGTACATCACCTGTGTACTTTCTGAATTATATTCGTGTTAGTGGTTCTGTTCTCCTTCCCAATCTATTCGACATCAGGGCACAACTATGGCCCTAGCGACAGGTTTCTTTGTTGTTCCGCCCACCCACGCCGTACCCGTAACTAGTTCAAGCACAACGTCGGCACAACATGGTAACTCTTATTGAAGGTTGCGACTACGGGATTGTATAGATGATATGCCATGGAGCTTCTATAAAAAGATAACCTCAATATCTTGGAACACATCTTGTAAGAGGCACTACAAGAGGCACTCTGTGCTAATTCATGTTTACATATTGATATTGATCGTATGACTGGTGGTGAGAAACAACTTCAAGAACTTATTTCTAAAGTAGAAAAAAACGTGCAACATATAGAGCCAACATATACTTGAGAAGCAAAATAAATATTCTTGCGGAACACCAAGAACATCTCATGGCAGTGCTGAATCATGGGATAAATGTTCCAGTGTAGTGTAGCAACCCTAAACAGGAAGTAGGTGGCTGGAGTAACACATGGCAATATGTCAAGATAAACAAAAATAGGTAGATGTGTTACCAAAATAAAATATAAAACAACCTAACCGCGAGATACAAGGACAGACAACGTTTCGACTAAAAAGCCTTTATTAGGACAAACAAACGACCACAATAAAACATATCTTACATGGAGACAAATGGGGTTATAATAAGGAGGAGACGAGGACAATAGTAGATAGATAATGGAGGAAGCAAAGATGGCGCAGCATGACAGGAAAGAAGAAGGTATGGGGAGAAGATAGTGGTAAGTGAGGAGGGGAAAGTGGACAGAAGAAAGTGAGAAGTGGAGAAAGGAAAGATATAATAGCAAGTAAATTAAAATATCTTTAAAAAATGGCAGTGGTGAAGCTTCGCAAACGTGTGTGGTTTGGTCACGTGATGAGGCACAATATGCTCTTTCCCAAATTATCTTGCAGGGAACAGTTGAGGATGGAAGAAGAGAACGACAAAGGAAAGTATAGGTTCTTGATAGGAAAACTGACCTCACAGCACGTAGGGCATTCCCATAAGTGCTCCGCCCTCTGTTCCAGCATCCATTCGACTCGATGGTGTTTCGAGCCCAATGCCGCTGAAACAGACGTCGACATCAGGGCACAACTCTGTCCCTTGCGACAGGTTTCTTTATTGTTCCGCCCACCCACGCCGTGCCCCTAATTAGTTCAAGCACAACGTCGGCCTGTCGCAACATCATGGTAACTGTTACTGAAGGTTACGACTACGGGATTGTATAGATGACGTGCCATGAAGCTTCTATAAGGAGATAACCTCAATATAAAGGCATGTCATCTACTAAGGTTTTCTGTTGCATGGTTGGTTTGTCTAGTGCGCTATTGGTGAGACCCACAGACACAACCGCATGCGCAAAGTATAGATTGATAATATTAAATACTAGACAGGATTAAGATTCTCCAAACTTAACAAGGAACTGGGAGGCATGACGAATTTTTGTACTGATGTTTCCAGAGAGGAACCTCTACGACTCTGAAGGATTATGGATTTGAAGGCGATGATGAACTTTGCGCTGAGCGTTAACATGTCAAATTCAATATAAGGATTCTAATCATTCAGTGTAACATTCACTCGGTGTTACCGTCGTATCCGTTTCCAAAATAACCTTCAAGATATTATGCATAACACATGGTTTTACACACACCCACTCAAAAAAATTCACAAAATGCTTTGCTACGATAGTTTATTCTAAGGGGCTAACAATACGTAGAGGATTGAACTCATTTTATTAAGATTTTCTTAGTTATAATCCCCAGGGACATCCAGAAAAAAAATGTGCATGTAAACAACATATCATAACCAAGTTTAGATCCCACGACCATTTAAACACAAAGGAATAGCTTAATCACTATGCTATGGAGATCCCATAAAAGCTCCATTGTTAGCAATTTACGGAGAGTGAAACCAAGAAACAATTCAAGGAGTCATTTCTTTGTTCGTGTGTTCCCGGTCTCGGTCAATTTCCGTGTTAGTATGTTTGCGGTTTCGATCACAACATTTCTTTGTGTGTTGACGGTATTTGTCCTTTCATTTCTTTGTTCGCGATATTGGTCCATTCATTTCTTTGTTCGTATTTTCATTGTAATAGTCCAATCATATCTTAATTTAAATATCTAAGGTAACTTCAGAAACATGCGATATGCGTCTTCTAGGCAAGTGAAATAGACTTATCTTCAACAAATGATATGTCTTCTGCGTAACTATTTTCCTTCAGAAACAAACGATACGCTTCACTAAGGTAACACTTCTTCATACAGATACAAAAAATAAGTGTCTCCAAGGTAACAATCCTTACTTCCGATACCGATATGTTTTTTTCAACAACTAAGCATATCCCAGGTATCTAGAATTAGTCTTCAAATTTACATTTCGTTTCAAGAAGGGGATATAAACTGAACGATAACTTCCGAAGATGCCTGTGAAATGAGACGTGTAAGAAACGTTGCAAACAGATAGACAATACCACGTGAATCATGAGGAGATTACACAAATCCTTGAAGACTGACATGGTTCACTCACTTAATGAATATAAACCTTACTGGCTATCGGCAAGAGCATACAACATGAAAATGCACACAGCAAGATACAAAGGAAGACGTTGAAGAATATGGATTGAAGGGGTTGCCATCATTATGAGACGTCAAAATAGTAATGCATATCAATCAACCATTGGCCATAGTTTGAAAACCAATCGCCATTCTATCTTGAGACACTAACAGGAAGAGCAGAGATAATAGATTCATGGATCAATGGATGGATAGATAGATAGATAGATAGACCACTGTCCTTAAGACGTCATAAGAAGTCCATGTACAGCGGCTGTCATGCAGACTTCATGAGTAATCCATGTACAGCCGCTGCCCCCCACCCAAGACAGGGTGTTGTGAAGAAATATAATCGTCGAACAACTGGGGCATGGTTAATTTGAATGATTTATTGATTGATATATTGATTGATTTGTTGATTGAATTAATGCGTATTGATTATTTTATGTGTTGATTTATTGTTTGGATGAATGATTAATTGATCTGCCGATTGATCGATCGATGGATCGAACAGAAGCTGAATGACATTACGTTCCCTACACCTACTCTGTGTCCATTAAATACTTCCTATACATTCTCATCTCAATTATATCTTCCATATTTTTCATGAAATTGGTCAATGTATATTTACTCACGTCATCATTACCCAGAACCTGTCTTCCGAACTGTGTATTCATTGTCCATGTTTCTTCCCAATACACCACAGTCAATATCAGGGGCGAAGCGTAAACTTCTCAAATATATAAGCAGTAATAGGGAACACAGAACCAATATATTCATCCACTAATATATATATATATATATATATATATATATATATATATATATATATATATATATATATATATATATATATATATATATATATATATATGATTCTTTACTTTATAACACCATGCTATTTTTACTTGCAATATTAGATTGTAATATAAAATAAATATAACAATAAATACTCTTAACTGAATTCTTCTTTATCTTCTGCATTCATTTTCAAACCCCCACTGGATCTCTCTTGCGGCATAATAATGATCCTACTAGATTTCCCGTAGGATGTAGTCCAGAGAGTGGAACGAGAACCGAATTCAACCTCGGACCTGTTTTTTTTTCCTGAGAACAGCACTCGAAACCTCGCGGCCATGTACCATAATTATTCTAATGATAAATACTACAATTGAATTAAAAGCCTCGGTTTATTTGTGAAATTCCTGTACCAATAGAAAATAATGAATGATAACTCTTCCACGACAAAATTACATTCTCTGATAAAGTTATGGTAGATTCCTTACCTGAAGACGATTTCAAAAATGTTTACAAGAACACGTCTTTCAAATTAAGAATTACCTCGTCATAAATAATTGGTTTCAAAAATGTTTACAACTCTTCTATTACCGAACGTGTAAGCTCTCCTATTTTGAAGAAATCACAAGCCAATGTATTTAATGCACGTTAAAGCGGCCAAATGAGATGCTTACACGTGCGAAAACTTGTAATAGAAACCTCTACGATTCTGAAGAATTATGGATTTGATGGTATTTTCGCTTTTTTCTTCCTTTTTCCACACGTTTTAAGTTGTTACTCAAACATTAACATTGACAAGATGTATATGCTTCTAAAATGACTACAGACTGATATAATTTTATACTACATTTTGCTACTTTATAATAAATATAATCAAATTTGCATTATGTGCACGCCTCGACATTGGTGAATATTTATAAGTCACGGGTGATTAAAATTCTGCCACCAATTTTATCACTTTTTAAATTATCCAGCTCTGTTCCTGAAAGATACCGTTTTCTTCTCAAGATTTTTCAAAAATTGAACCAATATACCTGGTTCAATTCGAACCTCATGCAGTGTTCTGTTTAGTTCAGAAAATAATGGCAATCTATTGAGAGTAAATATTGCCTCAAAAAACCGATAGCAATAAATTTTGGATCCTTCACTACATCATGAATAGAATCATGACCTTTGCCAATAGAAGAAGTAACAACATAATTAAATAAACATTTTGTGTCATGTTTACGATTGTTCCCATGCATTTCGTTAGTCGGCGTTGGTAGTCGATATCCGGGCGACCCCAAATATATAAATAAGGACCAACGAGAACGCACGGCAACAATCAAAAACATCAAGTAAGAAGACTGATTCTGTTTTGTTCTGATGTTAGAATTTCTTCTTCTGCGTTCGCTCTCTGATAACCTCAGCGAATAAATCGTGTGATTTCCGCCTGCGAGCGTGTTCCACGGTAGAACTATGTTATTTGCACCTCGATTGGCTCACTCTGTGGACCGGATTACCGAGGCCCATCATATCCGTTTTCATCATGCCTTTCATTCGAGTAGTGGGCTTCCTTAGCCTGTGATATCCTGTCTATCTGTTGACAGACAGCGGGTATATAATGACTTCTCCGAGATAATTGTCGTTCACGTATATATCGCAAAAGGCGTTCAGCAGCAGCCAGTGAACTTGCCTCGTGTTATTAGACGATTTGTGTCTGTGTCCATCAGGTAATGAACCTTTTTTCATCCTCGAGCCTGGTTTTGGTTTAGGAAGAACTTGACAGAAGAGTTGGACTTTTGCCTTCTTAGCCGAGGTATCGTGAACCCCTCGTCCAATTCTGAGTCTCACCGCGCGTTTGGGAGCAAAGCGTGTTCTCGTGCTGAACGACCTTGTCCCATTTGTGCCAGAACCCATCGGGTACTGAAACCTTTCTTTCCGCGAGTATGTTTCCGGTATATGGAAGCTCTGCAGTAGAATTGGGCAGGGTTTCCTTATTGGCCGGGTGCCAAAGTCTGGGTCTCTGCTCGTAAAGAGCTCAGGTAACTAGAAGATTGTCTCAAGCTAACAGAGCTTGCAGTTCCGAGTTCCTTGGAACATTTTCCCTTTCTATTTGCACATGGTGCTGCCCTCTGACGCTGTGCTGCCTTCTCCATGTACTCAGTATGGTATCTTTCGTCTCTCGCCATTCATCTACCTTTTCGTGCCAAATGCATTGGTCGCCCCTCCAATGCTCGAACTGGACTGTCTTGCGTCGCTGTGTGTCGACATTGACGCTATGTGTATGTTTGGCACAAAGATGTCGGAGATATTGCTTGTCTGTACGGTGAAATCTCATTCCGTATACAGCCTCCATACTCATGGACACGAGCCTACAAGTGTTGGCCAGGAATACATCAAGAGCTGCTGTATTTCTGTTTCAAGTGTGCACCACGAGGTCTTTCATCAAGATCTTTGTTATCTCCTAACTCTGGGTCCACACGAGAGCAATGTAAAACCCTTTGCACTCCGCTGTTTTTATTTGGCGATTTCTTGCGATAGAAACTAGAAATAACTACAGACGTCTCAGTTCCACTCATCATCATCATCATCAAGTGCCGTCTCCGCAACGAAGGTTGGCTGCAACGTATCTCCAACATCTCCTGTCTCTTGTCTTGGTGGTGCACTCTGCTAGACTGTAACCTGTCCATCGTGTAATGTTACTCTCCCACTTGTATCTCTGCCTACCTCTTGCTCGCTTCCCTTTGACTTTACCCTCAAGTAAGGTCTTCAATAAGGTGTCATGTCTTTTAATGTGTCCAAAGTATTTTATTTGCCTGATCTTTATTTCTCTTAGTAGTTCTTTCTTCATATTAAGTGTCTTTAGCACCTCTTTATTTGTTTTCTTCTCTTTCCATGATGTTCTCCCTATTCTTCTATATACCCACATCTCAAAGGCATCAATTTTGTCTTCTAATTGTTTATTTAGTGTCCATGTTTCTGAGCCATACATTAATATGGAATAGATGTAGCATTTTATAATTCTCATTTTTAACTTGTTTGTAATTTGTTTCGATATTAATAATTTCCTCATGTCATTGAAGGTACTTTTAGCCATTCCTATTCTCCTTTTAACTTCTGTTTCACATCTGCCATCATTTGTGACTATGTGTCCAAGATATTGATACTGTTTTACTTGTTGTAGTTTCTCTCCCTGTATGTTTATGTTTACCTCCTGTTCTTCTGTGTCTTTGCTGATAATCATGGTTTTTGTTTTTTGAATGTTTATATCCAGTCCATATTCATTACTTGATTTATTGACTTGATCTATTAGTCTTTGTAGTTCATGTTCACTTTCTGCTAAAAGAACAGTGTCATCTGCATATCTAATGTTGTTTATTATTTTCCCATTGATCTTGAGTCCTGGTATTTCTTCTATATTTTTAAAGATATTCTCTGTGTAGATATTAAATAGGCTTGGTGATAAAATGCATCCTTGTCTTACCCCTCTTCTTATTTCTATGTATGGAGAGTAGCTGTTTTCACACCTTATTGATGCAGTTTGTTCCCAATATATATTTCTAATCAGCCTGATGTCTTTTCCATCTATGCCCATTTCTTGAAGACATTTGATTAATTTTTCATGTTGGACTCTGTCAAAGGCCTTGCTGTAGTCTATGAAGCAAATATAGATACTTTTTTGGACTTCTATATATTTATCTATCACTAGCCGGATACTCAGTATAGCTTCTCTGGTTCCTTTGTTTTTCCTAAAACCGAATTGTTCTTCACCGACCTCCATATCTATCTTGTTCTTAATTCTTTCATGTATTATCTTGAGAAGTATAATTCTCAAGATAATTCCGGTGTCTTATTTATGTATCCACTCACTCATTTGGTTTTTCGCTCAGTTCAGGGTATAAAGTGGTCAAAAAAAGTGGATCATTATCGTGTCCTGTTTTCAATCCATGCTTTCAAACATTCAATACAGACGGTATCCATATAAGTGGGTGCCATCTGTAAAAACTGTTTAACAACTGGATATTACTGCCCAGAGTATGCGAGCATTTTGTTAATCATATAGCCGGCGGAAATGCATCTGAGGCAATGATGCGTGAAATTTAGACTCGTAGAGATATTTAAACTGGCCCGCTAAGTTAAATTTTTAGACTATTATAGCGGCACTTCCGTTAAATTTTATATAACATATTGTTCGTGGTGGCTTCGATAGCTTAGTGGTTAGAGCATTTGCTTCCTCGATTTCTTAATCATAAACGGTCCCTAGGTATGTCCAGCGTAGTAAAGTGTGTAAAAATTATTCTGTGAGAGTAATGGAGGTGGGCGTGATGGTAACCACAAAATCTGGTTGGTCAATGAAAAACTCAGAAAACACTTTGACTCAAGCTGCGAGTCATTACGTGTCAGCAGTCAATTGAACGGTCCTTGTTCAAACCTATCTGCTGCCTCCTTAATTTATTTATTTTTTATCCGTCGACGCCCCCTATTTATAATATTCATTTGTCAACCACATGTTTAAAAACTGAATATTTCATTTTCATTTAGAAAACTTCACACGACTGTTGCCGTAGCCCGATATGGAGCAAAGAATAGTAACACTATTACTTGTAATCATGCAGTAAGAAGCGACTAATGGTGTTTTGGGGTAGATTTGGCGGTCACATCTCATATACGTCAACGGGACCCAGAAGCCACGCTGAAGTCAGATGTGTCACCCCGACAGGCGCAGATATCACAGCTAAGTTGTAAACATGAAAACATGCATTCCATTCTCTGTACTACATCCTGGTGAAATGTAGAAGCTTGAGAACGGTCATAGAAGAAGAATTTATAAACATTCACTGACATGAACTTAAATCAGAGATACACATATTTTAGATGTGTACACAGAGATACACATATTTTAGATGTGTACACATGGATACACACATTTTAGATGTGTACACAGAGATACACATATTTTAGATGTGTACACAGAGATACACATATTTTAGATGTGTACACAGAGATACACATATTTTAGATGTGTACACAGAGATACACATATTTTAGATGTGTACACAGAGATACACATATTTTAGATGTGTACACAGAGATACACACATTTTAGATGTGTACAATGGATAATTTATACATATTAAAATGTGTATAAATAACTTTTTACACATTTCTAACTGTACAAATGACTATTTACACATTTTTAAATGTGTTTAAATGACTATTTCACACATTTTTTATGTGTAGAAATGACTATTTGCACATTTTTGCTGTTAAATATATCTGTTAATGAACATACATAATACACATCATACATCTTCTCTAATTATTTTTAATGATTTAAGGGTTCATAGAAAAACATTTGACTCTACGGGAAAACATTTAACTCTATGGGAAAATATCTGACTCTACGGGAAAACATCTATAAAAACAGTGAACCCAAATATCATAAAGAAATATTATTACAATCGATTTGTGTCCAAAAGTGCATACTATCTTTATGTTGATCATGATAATGAAATAATACCTTTAGCTGTGAGGAGGCAGCTCTTGATTGTCCATAACCTTTCTGACAAAAGTACATCTTCTAGCGCGTGCCATCACCTATGAGTCTACCACAAAAGTACATCTTCTAGCGCGTGCCATCACCTATGAGTCTACCACAAAAGTACATCTTCTAGCGCTTGCCATCACCTGTGAGTCTACCACAAAAGTACATCTTCTAGCGCGTGCCATCACCTATGAGTCTACCACAAAAGTACATCTTCTAGCGCTTGCCATCACCTGTGAGTCTACCACAAAAGTACATCTTCTAGCGCTTGACATCACCTGTGAGTCTACCACAAAAGTACATCTTCTAGTGCTTGCCATCACCTATGAGTCTACCACAAAAGTACATCTTCTAGCGCGTGCCATCACCTATGAGTCTACCACAAAAGTACATCTTCTAGCGCTTGACATCACCTGTGAGTCTACCACAAAAGTACATCTTCTAGCGCTTGACATCACCTGTGAGTCTACCACAAAAGTACATCTTCTAGCGCTTGACATCACCTGTGAGTCTACCACAAAAGTACATCTTCTAGCGCTTGCCATCACCTATGAGTCTACCACAAAAGGATAAAGGTGAAATTATACGCTGTCTTGCATCTCTACGTCATCCAGATGAATAATTTTTATAGAAGAGAAAAATAAGAAATTGAAAGAAGATATGACAATGGTGATTATTTTCACCTGACATAGGTCGTTAGTCTATCCCCTAACTTACCTTAGTCGCCTCCTACAACATACCTGGAAAGAAGACAGTGACCCTATTCTTTGTACAATGAACTAGAAGCTCAGGATCTGGTTGCCAAACATGCAGTGTACCTACCGTGTAATCGAGAAATTCTTCTCAAAATGATGGAGCGGGTTTTGTCCTCGGGCCATATTTGCAAGTCACTATATATATCATAAAATATATTTAAGCCATCAGCATCCACATTAGTTCCTAGGAGATTTAAGCCATCAGCATCCACGTTGGTCCCTAGGAGATTTAAGCCATCAGCATCCACATTAGTCCCTAGGAGATTTAAGCCATCAGCATCCACGTTGGTCCCTAGGAGATTTAAGCCATCAGCATCCACATTAGTCCCTAGGAGATTTAAGCCATCAGCATCCAAATTGGTCCCAGCAGATTGGAAAACAAATCGTAGTTCCGCAGGCAGCGAAAAATTTGAGAAACACTGTAATGGAAGATTAAAATAATACAGAATAACAGAATAACACTTTGAAAGAATACCATTATTCAGAAAACAATGAGAAAGTGGAAATGATTGTGACAGATACACAGGAAGAAACAAGCACGTAGATAGGAGCTTTTGTGATCAAACACTTCCTCCATTCGAAGGTTATCTGAACATAACATTTAGTACTAGGAAGCAAGTCTAAAAAAGTGGGTTACCCAACCCCCACCCCCCCCCACCTTCTTTTTGGCATATGGTTGGTTTTTTTTTAATCACATCAAAATTGGACTGGAACGCATGAAAGTCTGACAAGACTAAATTAGAAGATGTGCTTGGAAGATATATTCTCAGTGTTCTGCGTTAGTTCTCAAAACTCATGCAGATTAGAAGGATATAGTACGGAGAACGAAAAGCGCTGTGTCATGGTTTACAGCTTGACTGAGATATCTACGCTTCTAAGCCTGACACATCCAATTTCAGCATGGCATCTGTGTACCTCTAGAGAGTTTTATTTTAGGAAAAGATTTTGACCTTGTATGAAGATTACATTAAACGGCTGTTGATGTTTCAGAATACCTTCACACAGTAGTAATCCGTGTGTTTTGTCACTAAGAGTAGATTGAAAAATTCAGTTTTTGGTCCAGACTTTTTATTAATACAATGTAGTCAACATCGTCACGTCATGCCTTAACTTTCCTCATAATATCTCGTACCCATTTCCTTGGGCTGGGTCAACTTCGTTCATCTTACGGAAGATCTAAAGCTTTCATCAAGGGCCCGTAAAACCAACCTCTACAACAGTAAACCCTAAGTAAATTACATGCATACATAGTGTTGCCGCTAT
The DNA here is from genome assembly GCA_034231615.1 of Meghimatium bilineatum. NCBI lineage: Eukaryota > Metazoa > Mollusca > Gastropoda > Stylommatophora > Philomycidae > Meghimatium > Meghimatium bilineatum. Next base: position 9,403,775 of record CM067299.1, read on the forward strand.
AAAAGCCTCTACTGACATACATATATAGTGATGTGTTGCCCCTATAAATGCCCCTACTGAAATACAAATATAGTGAAGTGTTGCCCCTATAAAGCCCCTACTGACATACAAATATAGTGAGGTGTTGCCCTTAAAAAGCCCCTGCTGACATACATATATAGTGAGGTGTTTCCCCTGTAAAAATCCCCTACGGCACTTCATTTATACAAATATGCATTTATTACCCCTCTAAGTAGGAAGTTTATTCTCGAGACAGTACACGCCGCTGAGAGTTAGGGATTTCTTGGTACAAAAATAAACCTATATATTGCACACAAGGATAATGCTATTTTGTGTTTTTACAGATGGTCATGAAGAAGGTCAGTGTAACATTTAAAATGTACCCCAAGACCATACAATTTGGTTATATTGTCCAGACATATATAGTCCCTACGTTTCACACATTATCGCTTTCTCATGCATGTTTTATGGAGAAAGTGTTTTGAGCATGCATTTGTAGTAACGCCCTTTCATCTCTGTTGTTTAGTTCCAAGAAAAATGCCACTCAATACGCTTAGAAAGAAGAAGAGAACTGCATAAGATGGTTTAATACACCGCCAATTCCTTAGGGTCTCCGCATTTTCTGTAGAAATTTACTCCCGTGACAGGTGGCAGTCCCGTGCTAACCCTTAAGGTAGCGAGGCAAAAGAATACAATAGTTCTATTTCTCATAATTTATGTGGATCAAAACAAACCAAGGAGTCGTTTGCAATCTTAACATATTTCCAGTCCAATTTGAGACCACACCTTGGACCATCCGACTAAGGAATCAGAGTACTATCCACTGAGCTGCCTTATCTCCCATATCTTCATATTACAGAGCACAGGATGACTAGTAAATAAAACAGCGATGTGGCAACAGTTCAACAGCTTTACTACAACAATGTCCGCTATGAAGAGATAGGTTGAGAATGAAGACAGTATACAGAAGATGATATAAGAAATACATGGTTCGGACATGTGTGCAGGCATGATTCCTTGTCAAAAACAATACTGCAGGGAACTGTCGAGGGTGGAAGAAGCAGAGGAGGAAAAAAAAGTCATGGACAGGCAACATTAAGTAATGGACAGGGCAAGATATTTCCACACTCATTCGCATAGCTGAAGATAGAATTCGCTGGAGGACTCTGTGTGCTGAGGCATCCAATGTGGTACCCCTGCGACCCTGAAGGGTTACGGGTTTATTGATTGATTGATAAGAAATACCTGCCCCCGAATTAGATTGTGTTATGAATCTGTTTAACGACAATGCAATGTCATATTTCAACGAAATCCTCACAAGAGGATATTCATAGATTATGACAACAATTAGGGGGAGGATGTGTCTGAAAAACAATTGGCAGTTGTTGACAGGGGAGATGGAAAGATGGACAAAAGGTCAACACTTTTTTTTTTATAGTCCATTACCAATTAAATTGTTTTTAAAATGTTAAATATTTCGAAACATTTCAACAAATCATGTAGTATTTTCGTACCTTTTTCTGCCAAAAACAAAACATCTCTGTATGGTGGACGGTTGGGAAGTGTGAGTGGACTGTTATATTTTTGACATAATTAAGCAGGGATTCTCTTAATTCTTAACAGTCTGTTGTCAATGACAGATAGAGGGTTAGAAATTGGCAAAACATGTTTGACTTTTGACGTAATTTAACAGACCCAAAGATGGAAAAAACAAGTTCCATTGGATATGTTCATTGCTAAAGAAAGCATACATGAGAATGAATAAATAGCTAAAATACAGAATTGATGACTTTGAGATGTGAATGTCTAGAAGAACCGGGAGAACTTCATGGAAGTAGGATAAAACAATGAGAATATGACAATACTGCGTATGAAAAAAAAATAGTAAAGGAAGTAGAAATAAAACTAATTAAATACTGTGGAAACATTAACAAATATGACATCTTATTGCCGAACTTACGTGTAGGTAGAGTTGAAGAACGGAGTACAAGAGGTGTCAGAAGATACAAGTGAGAGAAAAACGTCATGAAATTGGCATGATACAGTCTAGCAGAATGCATTAACAATGCAATAAAGAAAATGCTGGGGGCACGTAGCACCCAACCTTCGTTGTTGAGACGGTTGAAACTTGATGATGCTCATTTATTTTTCTGTTGTCCTGATTAAAGTGATGTTCCCTATAATCTACCAAATTGACAAAAACCTTGTTTAAATATATTTTTGTTCTCTTTAATATTTTCCAAATAATTTGAGACAGTGACCTTCCTCCGTCCCGCTCAGCAAGGATTGCTAAAACTTTCAATTATTCATTTTATATTTGTGCCCTCTCACTCTCTCTTTCTCTCTCTCGCAATAGGTTATGTCTCTCGCTGGTGTGCCGTGTGCTTAAGATATAGATCTGTAGCAGATATATCTTCTTAAATGTTTGTTCATTTTCTAATTTCACGGCAACTTCACCTTTTTCCACTAGTTCATCCACCTTGTGTGATTTCTCTAATAACATGATCATTATGTTAATATTATTAATTGTGCAATATATACATAAATTATTCTCATTATTTTGTTACTGTCATTACTATAACTTCAAACAATAATGAATTACTTACACGGATGATACCTACGTAAGTGCTACAGAAAAGCAATACTTGTTTCCAAATTTGAATAACAGATTAAATTTTGTGACTGGTTGATATGCACTAGACCACTGACAGTGACTGACGTGCAAGTCATAACATGTGCTGTATTTGTACCTAAATTAGTGACAATGACTGACGTGTAAGTCATACATGCGCTGAGTTTGTACGTAAATTAGTGACAATGACTGACGTGTCATACATGTGCTGAGCT